>BTHU01000010.1:28937616-29188419 GCA_036184795.1 Tokudaia tokunoshimensis | reverse complement strand
GGATTGCATTGAATCTGTATATTGCTTTTGGCAAGATGGTCATTTTTACTATATTAATCATGCCATGAGAATGGAGGATTTTTCCATCATCTGAGGTCTTCTTCGATTTCTTTCTTCAGAAACTTGAAGTTCTTGTCATACAGATCTTTCACTTGTTTGGTTAGAGTCACACCAAGATAGTTTATATTGTTTGTGGCTATTGTGAAAGGTATCATTTCTCTAATTTCTTTCTCAGACTGCTTATCCTTTGAGTATAGGAAGGCTACTGATTTGCTTGAGTTGATTTTATATCCTGCCACTTTGCTGAAGTTGTTTATCAGCTGTAGGAATTCTCTGGTGGAGTTCTTTGGGTCGCTTATGCATACTCTTATTTTGTCTGCAAATAGTGATAGTTTGACTCTTCCTTTCCAATTTGTATCCTTTTGACCTCCTTTTGTTGTCTAATTGCTCTAGCTAGAACTTCAAGTTCTATATTGAAAAGATATGGAGAGAGAGGGCAGCCTTGTCTAGTCCCTGATTTTAGTGAGATTGTTTCAAGTTTCTCTCCATTTAGATTGATGTTGGCTACCGGTTTGCTGTAAATCGCTTTTACTATGTTTAGATATGGGCCTCGAATTTCTGATCTTTCCAAGACCATTAACATGAAAGGATGCTGAATTTTGTCAAATGCTTTCTCAGCATCTAATGAAATGACCATGTGGTTTTTTTCTTTGAGATTGTTTATGTCATGGATTTCATTGATGGAATTCCTTATATTGAACTATCCCTGCATCCCTGGGATGAAGCCTACTTGATCGTGGTGAATGATCGTTTTGATGTGTTCTTGGATTAAGTTGGCAAGAATTTTATTGAGTATTTTTGCATGGATATTCATAAGAGAAATTGGCCTGAGATTCTCTTTCTTTGTCGGATCTTTGTGTGATTTTGGTATTAGCGTAATTGTGGCTTCATAGAACGAGTTGGGTAGTGTTCCTTCTTTTTCTATTTTGCGGAATAGTTTGAAGAGTATTGGTTTTAGGTCTTCTTTGAAGGTTTGATAGAATTCTGCCCTAAAACTGTCTGGACCTGTGGTTTTTTTTTTTTTTTTTTTTTTTTTTTTGGTTGGAAGACTTCCAATGACCACTTCTATTTCTTCAGGGGTTATAGGATGGTTTAGTTGGCCTATTTGATCCTGATTTAATTTTGGTGTTTGGTATCTGTCTAAAAAATTGTCCGTTTCCTCGAGATTTTCTACTTGTGTTGAATACAGGCTTTTGTAGTAGGATCTGATGATTTTTTGAATTTCCTGTTTCTGTTGTTATCTCTCCCTTTTCATTTCTGATTTTGTTAATTTTGATACTGTCCCTGTGGCCTCTGGCTAGCCTGACTAAAGGCTTATCTATCTTGTTGATTTTCTCAAAGAACTAACTACTAGTTTTGTTGATTCTTTGTATGGTTTTATTTGTTTCTACTTGATTGATTTCAACCCTGAGTTTGATGATTTCCTGCCTTCTACTCCTCTTGGGTGTATTTGCTTCTTTTAGTTCCAGGGCTTTCAGGTGTGTCATTTAGCTGCTAGAGTGTGCTCCCTCACATTTCTTTTTGGAGACACTCAGGGCTATGAATTTTCCTCTTAGCACCACTTTCATTGTTGTGCCTTCATTTTCATTATATTTTAAAAAGTCTTTGATTTCTTTCTTTATTTCCTCCTTGATCAAGTTATCATTGAGTAGAGCATTGTTCAGCTTCCACATGTATGTGGGCTTTCTGATGTTTTTGTTGTTATTGAAGACCACCCTTATTCCATAGTGATCTGATAGGAGGCATGGGATTAGTTCGATCTTCTTATATTTGTTGAGGTCTGTTTTGTGACCATGTATATGGTCGATTTTGGAGAAGGTCCCATGAGGTGCTGAGAAGAAGGTATATTCTTTTGCTTTAGGATGAAATGTTCTATATATATTTGTTAGTTCCATTTGGTCCAAGGCTTCAATTAAATTCACTGTGTCCCTGTTTAGTTTCTGCTTTCCTGAACGATCCATTTCAGAAAGTGGGGTGTTGAAGTCACCCACTGTTATTGTGTGAGGTGCGATGTGTGCTTTGAGCTTTAGTAAAGTTTCTTTTACAAATGAGGGTGTCCTTGCATTTGGTGCTTAGATGTTCAGAATTGAGAGTTCTTCTTGGTGTGTTTTTCCTTTGACCTGTATATAGTGTCCTTCTGTGTCTTTTTTCATGACTTTAGGTTGTAAGTCAATTTTATCTGATATTAGGATGATTACTCCGGCTCATTTCCTGGGACCATTTGCTTGTAAAATTGTTTTCTACCCATTTATTGTGAGGTAGTGTTTGTCTTTGACACTGAGGTGCATTTCCTGCATGCAGCAAAATTCAGGGTCCTGCTTACATATCCAGTCTGTTATTCTATGTCTTTTTATTGGGGACTTGAGACCATTGATATTAAGCAAGATTAAGGAATAGTGATTATTGCCACCTACTATTCTTGATGCTATCTTTATGTTTGAGTGGTTTGGGGTTTGATGCAAGAAGGTTACTATCTCGTTTTTTCCACGGTGTAGTTTCTCTCCTTGTATTGTCGATTTCTACCTATTATCCTTTGCAGGGCTGGGTTTGTGGAAAGATATTGTGAAAATTTTGTTTTATCATGGAATATCTTGGTCTCTCCATCTATGGTGATTAAGAGTTTTGCTGGGTATAGTAGTCTAGGCTGGCATTTGTGTTCTCTTAGAGTCTCTATGAGATCTGCCCAGGATCTTCTGGCTTTCATAGTCTCTGGTGAGAAGTCTGATGTGATTCGGATAGGTCTTCCTTTGTATGTTACTTGGCCTTTTTCTCTCACTGATTTTAATATTCTTTCTTTGTTTAGTACATTTGGTGTTTTGATTATTATGTGACAGGAGGTATTTCTGTTCTGGTTCAGTCTGTTTGGAGTTCTGTAGGCTTCTTGTATGTTCATTGGCATCTCTCACTTTAGGTTAGGGAAGTTTTCCTCCATAATTTTGTTGAAGATATTTACTGACCCTTTAAGTTGCAAATCTTCACTCTCATCTATACCTATAATCCTTAGGTTTGGTCTTCTCATTGTGTCCTGGATTTCCTAGATGGTTTGGGTTACACATTTTTTGCATTTTGTATTTTCTTTGACTGTTGATTCGATCCTTTCTATGTTATCTTCAGCACCCGAGATTCTTTCTTCCATCTCTTGTATTCTGTTGTTGATGCTTGCATCTATGACTCCTGATTTCTTCCCAAGGTTTTCTATCTCCAAAGTTGTCTCCCTTTGTGATTTCTTAGTTGTTTCTACTTCCTTTTTTAAATCCTGGATGGATTTGCTGAGATCCTTCACTTGTTTGTTTGTATTTTCCTGTATTTCTTTAAGATATTTTTGCATTTCCTCTTTCAGGATTTCTGCCCGTTGACCCAAGTTCTCCCATATTTCTTTAAATGATTTTTGTGTTTCCTCCTTATGGGCTTCCCTCTGTTGATCCATATTCGCCTGCATTTTTTTAAGCGATTTTTGTGGTTCCTTTGTAAGGGCATCTACCCGTTGATTCATTTCTTTAAGCAATTTTTGTGTTGCCTCCTTATGGGCCTCCATCAATTGACCCATATTATCCTGCATTTCTGTAAGCGATTTTTGTGCTTCCTGTGTAAGGGCTTCTACCCGTTGATTCATGTTCTCCCGTATTTCTTTATGAGATTTATTTGCGTCCTTCTTGAAATCCTCTAATAGCATCATGAGAAGTGATTTTAAATCCAGATCTTGCCTTTCGGGTGTGATGGGGTATCCAGGACTTGCTGCTGTCGGAGAGCTGGGTTCGGATGGTGCCGTATTGCCTTGATTTCTGTTAGTAACGTTCCTACGTTTGCCTTTTGCGATCTGGTTACCTCTGGTGTTAGTTGGTCCTGCTGTCACTGGCTGTTGGTTGGACCTCCTGTGAGCCTGCAAAGGTATTTCTGCCTCCCCCCTGGATTATCGGGATTCCCCTGGCACCAATTGCTGAGGGACTGTCCTGCTCCTGAGTGACTTTGGAGCCCTGATGTGCCTTGTCCCAAATGATGTTATATTGGGGAATCCCTGCACATCTGAAGGCTCAGCATAGTCAATTCCCAGAGCAGAGGTCGCCAAGGGGCGACTGGTGCACTCTCTCCCTGTGAGGGTGCGCTCTCTCCCAGTGCAGGTCCCTCTGCAGGGCTGATGTCCCACAGCAGAGCTGGTGCATAGGTGACCACAGAACTGCCCAGCTCTTGGGAGCAGGGAGCACACAAGCTGGCTGAGTCCCAAGCGATGTTATGCTTGATTATCCCTGCGCCTGGAGGTCCCAATTGCCCTGTTGCTGGAGCAAAGATGGCTGAGTACACTGTGCACCCTCTCGGTGCAGATCACTCTGCAGGGCAGATGGCCCACAGCGAGCTGGCGCCCAGATGACCACAGAGCTGCCGCAACTCCCCCACCCCGGCTCTTGGGTGCAGATGGAAGCCCAACAGGCTGTGTCCCAAGAGATGTTATATTGGGGAATCCCTGCATACCTGGAGGCTCAGCACAGTCAATCCCTGGAGCAGAGGTAGCCAAGGGGCGACTGGTGCACTCCCTCCCTGTGTGGGTGTGCTCTCTCCCAGTGCGGGTCCCTCTGCAGGGCTGATGTCCCACAGCAGAGTGTCCACAGAACTGCCCAGCTCTTGGGAGCAGGGAGCACACAAGCTGGCTGAGTCCCAAGCGATGATTATGCTTGGTTATCCCTGTGCCTGGAGGTCCCAATTGCTCTGTTGCAGGAGCAAAGATGGCGGAGTGCACTGTGCCCATTTATTATCTTGTAAGCAACTGAAAGTGGCAGGTTTGGAATATTGGCACTGACATTGATTGAAAACCATCAAAGGGAGAGATTTTAGAATTATGTGTAAATTATCCCTCCAACCCTAGATTTGAGAAATGGAACAAGTGTAACCATGGAGCTATCTATCTCAAGCCTTAAACTAGACTCCAGTTTTCTTTACTATAAAAGTTATATTTAAAGGCTTTAAGTACTTTTGTTTTTAGAAAATTCTCCTTATGAAGAATAATGTCATGACTAACTTCTCAAAGTTGCTGTGAAGTTTATAGTGGAGACATAAATATAAATTCACAAACTCAGAGTCTGGCATGGATGGAGGTAACTTTAGTTCCTTATCTTAAAATATGATATCTCTTCACAATATTTAGTGTTCCATTGCTTATATTTTCCATTATTACAACTCAGCCATTTCTGTAGAAATCACTTATCAATCATAGTCAATTTAAAAAATATCCTTGTAAATCACTGCAACTACACACTTTCATAATACTGTCGAGTGGCTCTGTATAGATTACTAGACATTTGTTATTATTTTGACAATCCATTCTAATACATTCAACACACACACAAACAGCCATTACATTAATTGAAAACTTTAAGAAAATATAAAGCCCCTAATATAAGTACTTCCCATGCTGGCTTCTCAAGGCTTGGAATGTGTAGTCCGCCTGAGTAGTCTTCCTTCATTGTATCACTGCTTCTATGTATAAACTGCTTCTCTGGCTGCTGTTATCTTAGCATTCCATTCTAAGCTCACTGTTGTGTACTTTACCAGAGGTTAGTACCTGGGAGAGGAGGAGAAGTTTCTCTTGGTTGGCAATAATTTAGAGCTGAAGTTTCATTACTTCTCCATCATTGTAAGCAGTCTCTTACTTAAAAATATAGGTATTTCACCTTCTAATATGTTAATAACTTAGAAAAATAGTATCAGTGTCTATCCCTACCACCTTTCACCTCCTCTCTGGCCCTTATGTCATTGTGTAAATATCAATTAGAGAACAGTAACTTGATTCATGTGTCCTTGCATGGAAATTTCAAAAGTCCAAGGGCACGTTTTAAAGCCTTAAAGTATGAAAATGCATTTGTGAATTTTTTTTAAGGAAAGGAATCATAAGAAATCAGTAAGGAATTAAGATTCAATATAGCACTCTGGTCACACTCTTGTTTTCCTTTAACTGGAAATATTGAGCCAGTACTTAAACTTTCTTTAAATATTGAGAGTTATACACTCAAGGTAAATGTGTAGGCAGCACAGGCTTTTAGGTGAACCTGTGTTCCAACAATTATAATTAATTAGATAATGACTATAAACTAAATTCACTTAAGAAGACTACTAAGACAATATTCTAAAGAATAAGCCATATTCATAAACCTTAAAAGCTTAAATACAGAAGAAAATTTAGAGGAAAAAACCTTACAATACCAATCTCACCTAATCTGTTCCCTGATGCAAATTTCTGACAGTAAAAAGTATTCAGAAGATGTGGTATATTTATACAATGGAACACTACACTGTAATTAAAAACAATGAATTCACGAAATTCTTAGGCAAATGGACAGAACTGGAAAATATCATCCTTAGTGAGATAACCCAATCACAAAAGATCATACATGGTATGCAGTCACTGATAAGGAGATATTAACCCAGAAACTCGGAATACCCAAGACACAATTCACATATCAATAGATTTCCAAGAAGATGGAGGAGAGACCCCTGGTCCTGGAAAGACTGGATGTATGGAATGCCAAGACAGAGAATCGAGAGGGGGTTGAATGGGGAACAGGGGGAGGGAAGGGGGCTTATGGGACTTTAGGGGAGGGAGGAACCAGGAAAGGGGAAATTATTTGGAATGTAAATAAAAAAATATAGAAAAAAAAGTATATGTCTCAGTAGGAACATGGCAGCTAGCATAGAGCCAGACCTCAGTCTGTGTTCAATATTTTCTTCTCAATTATCAATTTTTATTCTGGTGACTTTGAACTATTACAACATAGACTGGGAAGGCATTTGAAAAAGATAAGAAGGAAATTCACCTTAGTCCCCTTTCCCGTTGCTGGGCAAAAATACTCTGACCAAAAGCAACTTAAAAGAAAAGTGTCATTTGAGTCAGTTCCTGGTTCAAGACCATCAATGTGAAAATTCCCAATAGAAGGAATTCAAGGGAGCTAATCATGTCATCAGCTTTAAAGATGCAGAGAGTGACAAATGCTACAGCACACAGTTCAGCTTCTCCTCTCCAGTTTTTACAGTTTGGGACCCCTGCCTAGACAATGATACCTTCCCACCCCAATTCTGAAGAGGAAATGGACAAGGAATGGATCTGGGGTAGAGAAGAGCAGGGGAGAAGCTAAGAGCTATGCAGGGAGGAGGACCTGTTTGGGATGTAAGATAGATAGATAGATAGATAGATAGATAGATAGATAGATAGATAGATAGATAGATTAATAAATAAATAGAAATAAAGAAATGAATTTGACTCTAAGGGAAACATATAGTTACTAAATTTTCTTTTTTTTAATTATTTATTTTATTTTATTTTTTTTTAATTTACATTCCAAATCATTTCCCCTTTCCCGTTTCCTCCCTCCCCGAAAGTCCCATAAGCCCCCTTCCCTCCCTATTTTCTCCATTCAACCCCCTCTCGTTACTCTGACCTGGCATTCCCCTACATCCAGTCTTTCCAGGACCAAGGGTCTCTCCTTCCATCTTCTTAGAAATCTATTGATATGCGGATTGTGTCTAGGGTATTCCGAGATTCTGGGTCAATATCCCCTTATCAGTGACTGCATACCTTGTGTGTTCTTTTGTGATTGGGTTACCTCACTAAGGATGATATTTTCAAGTTCTGACCATTTGCCTAGGAATTTCGTGAATTCATTGTTTTTAATTGCAGAGTAGTATTCCATTGTGTAGATATACCACATCTTCTGAATCCATTCCTCCGTTGAGGGACATCTGGGTTCTTTCCAGCTTCTGGCTATTATAAATAAGGCTGCTATGAACATAGTGGAGCATGTGTCCTTATTGCATGCAGGTAAAGCCTCTGGGTATATGCCCAGGAGTGGTATAGCCGGATCCTCCGGAAGTGTCATGCCCAGTTTTCTGAGGAACCGCCAGACTGCTTTCCAGAGTGGTTGTACCAGCTTGCAATTCCACCAGCAGTGGAGGATGTGGTTATGGAGTTCGATAAGAAGGAGTGGGAATGTCTGGATTCTGTCCAGAGATATTTGTACAGAGATGTCATGTTGGAGAATTATAACAACCTGGTTTCTATAGGTAAGGATATCTTTATTCCATAATTTCTACTTCATCTTAGGGATGTTTAAAACTGCTATTTGTATTTGGATCAGATGTTCATTAATTAGTCTTTCTCTTAAATATTTATAGATATTGATTACTGACATTATTAACATGTTATGTAACTTTATCTTGTTTTAACATTTAACCTGATGATCCTTCAATCTTACATACTTTTTGTATAGGCAGTCCTTAGCATCTATATGTGAATCCCCTTTGACTTCCACAGTTTTCTTTTTCTAATGTGCTAATTTTTAAACAGAAATTCATAATTTTCATTACATATTATGGTTTCCAGTTTTGTGATTTTTATGGGATTTCTGCATGTCCAAAGGTTGTGTTACTGCATCTACATATGTTTTGAAATTTTTGTGGTTATATTGCTTCTGTTTGTTATGTCCTTTTCTGATTTATTATTATTATTATTATTATTATTATTATTACCTTGTATGTCTGTTTGTACTCTAATGAGAGTGAAGGAAGGGTGTTGATTTATTGGGTGGTTAAGAGTGGAGGGTCTGAGGAGAGTTGGGGGAGTTGATGAGAGTGTAAATTTGTAGTCACTACAGAAATTGGTGTGGGGGTTCTGTAAAAAAATACCTAAAAGTAGAACTATAAAATATGGTCAAGCCATAACTCCTACTCAGAAGAATAAAATTTAGTAACGAATAAGTTAAGGAAAATTTAAAGCTCTTCCATTTTTTTTTGAGTCATACTCCCAATTCTTCTTCTCCTTTAGATCAACAATGGCAGTTTGATCCAGAAGAAAGTTTGAGGCTCTGCCAATTGGTGTAAACTGCAGAAGTCGCAATAAGGCACCGGAACATATCAGAAGTTCTTTGTTGTGTTTCTTTCTTTGAAATCACAACAAATGAACATCAGTGAAGAAGACAAGGAGAACCAATAGCACAGTGTCATCATTGATCAGCAAAGCCCAATGAAGACCAGCAAATAGTAGCAATGCAAAGGTGAACCAATGTCACAGTATTGTTCACTATCTGTTTATATATATATATATATTTAATAAAATTATATAAATTATATATCTATATATGTATATATATAGATATATATATATACATATATATATATATATCTATATATATATCTATATATATATCTATATATATATATCTATCTATATATATATACACACATATATATATAGATATATATATCTATATATATACATATATATATATATATATGTATATATATAGATATATATATCTATATATATATATATGTGTATATATATAGATATATATATATAACTTCCAAGCATCACATATTCTCTGAAGTGTCTGCTCTACCAAAACATCACATGCCCTTTTCCCGGACAACTTCCAGGAAACACCACGGGTCTTTTCTCAGTGAAACATCCTCCCACATGTCTGCCTCAGCAAAGCACCCTCTCATAAGACAGAAAAACATCACATGACACAACTGCTTTTCCAAAGAAACCAGACATTTCCAATTCAAAGAATTACCAACTGATTAGTAAAAGAAATATCCTGGTCCCAGAAAACTTTTTGATTCCATACCCATGCCCATATTGCTACCTTTACAAAGATTATGATCACGTCTATAGTCACATTTCTATGTTTTAATGCATCATTAAATTATTTACATAGGGGACACCACAGACTTCTGATTTAAAATACAATTAAAGGAGCTGGTGAGATGGCTCAGTGGTTAAGAGCACTGACTGTTCTTCCAGAGGTCATGAGTTCAATTCCCAGCACCCATATGGTGGCTCATAAACATCTGTAATGAGATCTGATTCCCTCTTCTGGCATTGGGGTGTACATGCAGATAAAGCACTCATACATTAAATAAATGAAGAACACTCATACAATATAAAATAAATCCTTACTAAAATAAAATACAATTAATGTTCAGCATTTCAAGAATGCCTTCCAATATATTCCCCAAAATTCACTCTCAGTGCATACATACTAATTATATGATCATGTGCATCATTTTCCTATTGTCCTCACTGCTAAATGCTCATCTGGGATTCTGAGTTGGCAAAAGGACTTGTTTCACCATCTCTGCTTCACATCAACTAGATAAATAACAAAGACTATATAAACAGACACCCCTCAGCATCTGCTTATCCAAACTTCAAGCAAGACACAACAACTGTGCAGCAACAGCACAATAAAACATACCTCACACCATCCATGAAAGAACCAAGCTGTCAAGCCTTGAGGTGAAATCAATACACAGTCAGCCAGTTGAGTCTATCAATTGCAGGCAGGTTGTCTTTTCTATGTATGGACTTAGATCCTTCGAAGCATCCTTAGGCATCTTAGGGAACTGTTTTAGTTAGTTTCTGTGTTGGTTGGCTCTACTTATGATTTGCCTTAAAGTCAAACAGTGGAGGAATAGACAGTTCATTCTGAAACTAGGTGACTTATGCAAATCTTTCTCTGTCTACACTAGGATTGGGGTTGCCTTTATTCTGTTTCCTGACATCTCTGGTTAATCTCAGGATCTTCTGATGAATCAATCAGTTATTTCTCATGACATTTTCTTTAATCTGATAGGTTCAAGCTGCTCTGTCAAAGTATTTGGTCTCACTTTTATTATATCTTCAAGAAATTCTTACCATATTCCATTTGTTGATGGTTCCATTCTGATTTTGATGTATATTAATTGATTTATTTGTATATTTCTTTACCAGTTTTAATACAGTATTGCAAAATTATATTGCTTAACTCATAACCATATTAACCATATATTAATAGAATTTTTTAAAATTCTGTTCAGTTGTTAAGATTTAAATCAATTATCATAAAAGTGACACGTTTTATCTTTTCTTTTGTTTAGAAGATGTCAAAAATAAGAAAAATAATCACCAATACCTCTTATCTAAACAACAAATTTGTTAAAATGTCTAAAACAAGTTTAATTTTGGCAATAAGATTATTGCCAGGTTTCTGGCACATCTGCTATAGAAATCTCATCATGATTAAAAAATATATTTACTTT
Organism: Tokudaia tokunoshimensis; assembly: GCA_036184795.1. Classification (NCBI taxonomy): domain Eukaryota; kingdom Metazoa; phylum Chordata; class Mammalia; order Rodentia; family Muridae; genus Tokudaia; species Tokudaia tokunoshimensis. Next base: position 29,177,295 of record BTHU01000010.1, on the reverse strand, counting down.
GTTATTTTGGATTGTAATTACATCATTTCCTTTCTTCTCTGTCCTCTCTCCAAAACCTCCCATATATATCTTTCATTACTGTCTTTCATTCATAGCTTCTTTACATTAATATTACACACATATATGTCTATATTTATGTATATGTATATAGGTATATGCATACATATTCCTTGATACATTAATAAAATCTCATCATAGTTTCATGTACGTAAAACCTAACATCCAATCTCCTGACTGCAGTACACATCAAAGTAAAGATAGCATGAGACTGAAGGTATGGAAGATCTTTCAGTGAGGCTATTGGATTTACAAGAGTGCACCAAATCCAAGAATGTACAATTCTGAAATCACACAGAGAGACTTATGACCAAATTCTTCATCATGCAAGGATATGGCTCATAAAGGTGTTTGTAAAAGATAAAAAGTAATGAGGTTTATAAAAAGAGTATTATGGTTGTACACAAGAAAAACAATAAAATTATATTTATTTCAAAGGGAACATTCTGGGTGTGTTAAGGGAGCCACAGAACACATGACTTACAGCCAGATTGCATAATCAGATCCTTCCCCAACTCCTAGACCCATGTTAATGCAAATTTGAAAGTCTTTCAGACTTTTATTGACATAGATAGTTCTTTGGTAGAAAAGCAAATTCTTCCAAATGTCTGTTATATTTTAATTGAAGAAATGGGAATATCAAAATAGGAGTTTAGAAGAAGGTGATGAATAAAGTTCTCACTTGTAGTAATAATTGGTATGGAGGGATCCCAGTCATTCAGCTAGGAATGTTTTAGACTTTTTTATATATGATGACAAAAAAAAAAAAAACCCTCAGCAACTGATGGAAATCTATATTTATGATGCAACTGGGGGTTAAGAAGGTAATAATGACAAATCAAAAGTATTGGATCAGACCTTTCTCCTAAAGCGATACATCAAAAAGACAATTTCAATTTTGGGGAAAATGTGACGACACCTTGTAAAATCTAAATGGTATAGGGGTAGCCATCCCAAATTAATTTCCATTGATTTCCTGACTTTTTCCCATAGAAATAACTGACAACTCTCTAGAGAGTTGTGGAAGACTTGATCAGTTAGTGGCTTCCATGGAAATGAGTGTTCTATACATGAGAACTCCAGCAGAGCAAATTAATAAAACATATAGAGTTTAATATGCAGCAATTGGTTTGGTAAAATTTTCTTCATGTATTAAAGCTCATTTGCCTTCACTTGTGGTATGTATGGCTGATATTCCAACTTGGATATGCATTAATTATCTTTTTTTTTGTCACAATTGTGACATCAGAGAAAGATCTGAACTACCTCATAACTTCTAATCAGTCCCTTTCTTCGAAATACCAAAAATTCTATTTATCAATCTAAAGTAAAGTAGGAAGCAAAAACCATATATACTTTTTACATTAGAATGAACATGACCCCATAGGTTCATCTATTTGAATGCTTGGCACCCAGTTGGTGTTAACTGTTTGAGAATAGGGCATGCAGTCTCGTTGGAGGAGCTGTGTCAGTAGGTGTGGGCTTTTGGGTTTTAAAAGGACCACACCATTACGACTTAGCTTTTTCGGCCTTCCTGGGCTTGGGCATGCAAGCTTTCAGTTACTGCTCTAGTCCCATGCCTGCCTGCTTACTGCCATACTCCCTACCATGATGGTCATAAACTCTCTCTAAAACTATAAACCTCCAATAAACATTTTTTTAAGTTGCCTTGCTCAAGTTGTCTTTTCATAGCAATAGCAAAATAACTAAGACATATAGTTTCATGTATCATGTGATTACAGATTCTGTTCTTATAAACGGACTACCTCATGAAGTGGCATATAACTCTTGTATTCTTATGTATGTCAAGATGAACATGTTTTCAAATGTGAAGGAAAGATCAATGTATTTACAGTTTAGAAGATGTGTCCTCTAAAGTGAAGAATGCTTTAAGTACGTGGAATAATTACATGATGTTCCCATCTGCTATAAAGAGAGACTTCTTTGATAAAGGACAGTAGCTACACTTATCTGTAGATATAAATATTAGAATGAAAATGTAGTAAGAAATTATGCAGAGTGGCATTGGTAGATTCCTTTTTAATGTCTATGACCTCAATATCTCTAGAAAGCTGGATATATTTTTACAGGGGAGAGATAAATGTATGGTGAGGAACCAAGCCCCAGTGGGTACTATCCATATCATAGGCCCTGCATCATGGCTCAGAGAACATTGTAGATGAGGGGCAAAAAAATTGCAAGTACAAAAAAGAAAAAAAAATATGACTCCTGTGATAAAAGATCTCTCTGGACAATGACGATAACGATGGGCATATTAACAGTAAGGAAGACATTTTCTTGGGGTGTTGCCCTTGGGTAAAGAACAATAGACAACTCATGACTTCTGGGAGACGGAGAGTTTGATTCACCTTATTGGTTGTCCAATGTGCAATAGTTAACCCTGAATCCATGTAAAAACAAAATACAAATAAGACTCAGCAAGTTGTATTTATGTATTTTTACTTACATATATATGCATGTGAGAGAGAGAGAGAGAGAGAGAGAGAGAGAGAGAGAGAGAGAGAGAGAGAGAACAGGTAAGGGCTGGAGGTAGGAAATGGAAAAGAAAACTGAGATAATTCCATTTCAATTAAAAACATATTTTTTAAAAAGAAAATGATAATGAAATGAGATTACAACTATAAAAATAATCATTTTTGATATCATACATTATATCCTTGCATTTTCTAAGAAAATAGTGTCTGAAAGAATGTTTTTGAGTTTCTGAAGTATTATCAGCCTCTCCTCTCCTTTTTCCTATCTCTTTCTATCTGGCTATACTACAATGCATATACAACCTTTCAATTTTTCGTGTCTAGTTTGACAAATTTGAATATTTTCCTCCTAAGTGAAAAAAGACAAAGGTTGCATTTACTAATGAGTTACAAATATTGACATTTCAAAAATAAACCTGTTAAATTTGTTTTAAAGTAGTCCAAAGAATCTAAATGCCACAGTGACTCTAAAACAACCATCAATCATTTACAAAACTATATAAAAACATTTTGCTTTTTTAGGAATCAATTTCATATATTTCTCTATTCTCATTGAACTTATATTTGCATTCTACTTCCATAGACTTGATTACTAATATAGTGTCTTTTACCTTGATTAATTTCTTTTTTTGTTGTTGTTGTTTTTTTTTGTTACAATTTTTTTTTATTTTCCAAGTTATTTTATTTACATTCCAAATCATTTGCCCTTTCCTGTTTCCTCCCTCCCTGAAAGTCCCATAAGCCCCCTTCCCTCCCTCTTTTCCCCATTCAGCCCCCTCTCGCTTCTCTGTCCTGGCATTCCCCTACATCCAGTCTTTCCAGGACCAGGGGTCTCTCCTTCCATCTTTTTGGAAATCTATTGATATGCGAATTGTGTCTAGGGTATTCTGAGATCCTGGGTTAATATCCCCTTATCAGTGACTGCATACCATGTGTGTTCTTTTGTGATTGGGTTACCTCACTAAGGATGATATTTTCAAGTTCTGACCATTTGCCTAGGAATTTCTTGAGTTCATTGTTTTCAATTGCAGAGTAGTATTCCATTGTGTAAATATACCACATCTTCTGAATCCATTCCTCTGTTGAGGGACATCTGGGTTCTTTCCAGCTTCTGGCTATTATAAATAAGGCTGCTATGAACATAGTGGAGCATGTGTCCTTATTGCATGCAGGGTATTCCCATACGTCTATGTTCTAAATATATTTAGTTTCTCAAAAATTCTGTGACTTTAAAAATCTATTCATTAGTAGATCCCTTCTATCTTAACAATTACACTGAATAAATAATAAAATTAATCACACAATAATTTACACACTTTAGAAAACTATTAAACATTAATTTTATTTGAAATACATTTTAAATGAAATAAACTCTTTTCTCTTCAGTGAGCATAGGTATTTGTAAAAGAACAGAATTTAGTATGAAAGGGTTCAGATTCAATATTAATTTTTATCATTTTTTAAAAAAATTAACAGAAAACATATATAACAACATATATGGAAGCAATAATAAATCCTCTATTTTAATTTTAAGAATTATTTTAAAAACTTATGTAAAATATAATCCCTTAAATGTAAAGCCCAAATAGTGAAAAGTATTATAATTAATCTTAATCATCTGTCAGCAGGTTACTAAATGAAGTTATTCTCCAATTTTTATAGCAGCAAAAATTAGAAATAGCACTTGTAAAAATATTTTATTATTACAGCTATGAATTTTCTACATTGTTAGAGAAATTAAAAAAAAACTTTAAATGAAAAATGTTTAAGTGACTTTTCATTACCTTAACTTTCCTTAACTGTGCACATCTTGTTTAGAACTATCAGAGAAAGAACTGAAACAATTGCCAGGTTATTCATTTTCAATTTTCTCAATAAGGCATTTTTTTTAAACTATGTCTATTACTAAAGCCATCACAAATACCATTACGAACACTTTTGGACTGCTTTTTCATCTGCATTTGTTTATCACAGGTTCTGCCCACAGGTTAGCCTTACTCAGACTTGTTGAGTTATCCTTGGTGTCAATGTGGTGATAAATACCAACCCACACAGCCTCCAGTCTTCAAAACAGTACATGTTCCTTCTATAATAATTAGGTAATAGCATGTCCTGGAAGATTTCTAAATATAAGAGAGAAATCAGAGTGAAGAAGAAGGAGAGTGAAGAAGAGGAAGGGAGGAAGAGAGGGAGGGAGAAGAGAGGGAGGAAGACAGAGAGAGAGAGGGAGGGAGAGAGGGAGAGAGAGAGAGAGAGAGAGAATGAGAATTTTGGTTTCTTTTAAAACCCAGTTTTATGAATACGTTTTTGTTTTAAACTCAGGTGTGCCACACGGATTGTGCTTCAGATTGTCCACAGCCACTAACTATGATTGCCTTGTGCTCTAGGAGGGGTGTGATTTGGCTAGCTGAAGATAGGTTTAGGTTTAGAATTCTGGGGATTCTTGAGAGGGTAAAATGTGAGAGTCCAGAGAGGGTCTGTGGCCACAACTGCTCTCTCTGATGCTGTCCCAGATGCTGCTGGTCCCTGCGGCTGCATTTGCTGGATTGCTGGGTTGCTGGGTTGATGGGTTGATGGATTGCTGGATTGCTGGATTGCTGGATTCCTGGATTCCTGGATTCCTAGATTCCTGGATTGCTGGATTTCTGAATTGCTGGATTGCTGGATTTCTGAATTGCTGGATTGCTGGATTGCTGATTGGAAATATCCAGAGTACAGAGTATGGACTCACTCCAAAGAACTCGACTAATCCTCAGGAAGTGGTCTTAACAGATCGATGATCCCTCTCCTCTCTAATCTTTCTTTCCTACCTAGCATTAAGAGGTTGGAAGAGATTGGAGTGGAATAGGTTTGTGATGGTAGTAGTTATTAGAACCCAGTAAAGTAGCCTTATAAGCATGCTGAGAGAGGGGAGAGGGAAAAGGAGAGGGAGAGGGAGAGAGAGAGGGAGAGGGAAAAGGAGAGGGGAGAGGGAGAGGAAGAGGGAGAGGGAGACTGAAAGATGTAATGACACTCAATGGAGGGAAGGAGCAAGCAAAGGACCAAGAAACCCACAGTGCTTAAGCAGAGAAGGTGCTAATCAATTCCCTTTGAGAAGAATTCATATTTTGACCTTAACTTGTGAAAACACACTGGACGTTCTGAAGGAAAATGGCTGTATCATGCAACTATCCACATAAATTCAGAAAATAACAAAACATAGATAAATGCCCTTCCTGTGATTCTGCACTGAACATAAGTAGATGTAGAGGAATTTCCCTTAATTTTCTGATTGGCTATGAAAAATGACAAATAGCCAATCGAGGTGGCAGGTTTTCTGGGCAATACAGGAAGAGGAGGAGAGGAGTAAAAGTTGTAGGAGACAAAGGAGGACAGAGGGTGAGTTGTTGGAAGAAGATGGAGCAGAAGCACATGGCCTGGATAAACTGCAAGTAGTAGGGATTTCAGAGCTGGGGAAGAAGTGGTGTAGAGGCCTATCTGCCCAATATAGGCGTGCAGTTTATAAATGTACAACTAAGTTTTCTTTTCCTTGAGTGTGCTTATTGTGGTTGGAGTTTTATCACAACAAATAGAAATTTGTCTACAGTAAAAATTCTATGAGTTTTGATAGCTTAATTAAAATAGATTCTTAAATTTTAATATTCAAAATTGTGTGTTATAATTCAGCCTTTAAAAATATTATTTTATTTACATTTCAAATGTTGACTCCCTTCTTGAACCACCTTTCAGAGTCCTTCACCCCATCACCTCTCCCCTTTGCCTCTGAGAGAGTGTATACCCCACCCCACCACACCCCCATCCCACCCTATCCTCACCCAATCTCACCTCATGCCCACAGCATCCCTCTTCCTGGGAGCATTAAGTCTATACAGGATTAAATGCATCCTCTCACACTGAGGCCAGACAAGGCAGTCCTCTGCTACCTATGTACTGGGGGCCACAGACCAACCCTTGTATATTCTTTGATCAGTGACTTAGTCTCTAGGAGCTCCCAGGGGTCCAGAATAGTTGATACTGTTGGTCTTCCTATGCAGTTGCAATTCCCTTCAGCTCCTTCAATCCTTCTCCTAACTCTTCCATAAGAGTCCCCAACCTCAGTCGAATGGTTGTCTGTTAAGTATCTGCATCTGACTCAGCTGCTGTTAGCTCATCTCAGATGACAGCCATGCTAGGCTCCTGCCTGCAAGCACAACATGACATCAGCAATAGCATGAGGGTTTGGTGCCTGTGCCTGGGTGGATACCATATTGGGCAGGTCACTGGATGGCTATATATATATATATACACACATCTAATACATATGTATATCATGTATCTATATGATGTCATTGTGATTACTGTAATTTTAATTCACTGTTTTGTCTTTCAGATTTATCTACATTTATCTGTTAAGATCTAGCTTCTTTTTTATGATATTAGTATAGACCTCTTGCAACAATCAATTTAACTGTCTTTACAATGGGGAAATCAGCATTTCTGCTGTATATAAAATTGTCCTCATATGCCTGATTTCTCTTTTTACATCATTATTTCGCTAGTAACATTGGAATTACTTTCATTATAAAGTATTTTATGTATGTTGCTTTCTACATAGACATAATGAGGATTGAAATTTCTGGTTTCTTTGGTAACTCAGTTGTGTCATGTGATGCTTTTCTGAAAGCTCTCTTATGAGAAGAGTTTTGCTGAAACAGATGAGAAATTGTTTTGCTGAAGTTATCATTTGAGAGGGCTCATGATGTTTGGAAAGTAAGTAGAACCCCACTAGACAGTGAATGACACTTTTGCATTGCTATGCCTTGCAATGCTTTGCTGGCCTTTGCTGGTCTTTGCTTGTTGTGACTTTACAGAGAGAAATGTGCCGAAACACTTCTGGTATCCTGGCTGCTTTTTACTGTTTCTGCTGACTAGTGTCAGTTAAGTGGAGCCTCAAGGTTTCTGCTGGATTGAGCCACTGCTACTGATTTGTGTTTCCTGTTTGCTACTAGACTGGACTGCTGGTATCCTGACACTAATGATTGGAATCTCCCTAAAGAACTACTTGTAAACAGGTAGCCATCTTTTTCCCTACTTTTGGTCAGTAGTGTAGAAGGGAGATTGAAGTGTTTAAGAACCTTAAATAAAGTAGGATTTAAAAAATCTAAACCAACCGTGGAAAGGCCAAACATACACAAATTTTAAAATATCCATTATTAAGTAAAGTCCACTAAATGTATTAATTCATATTGTCCATAACTTTATTAATTAAAGCACTTGAAGTATCATAGACCATAATCACAACTTTGATAACAATTATGTGTAAAAGACAAATGCTGTGATGCCTCCATGACAGCTCAATGTGGATAAAGTAAAACTGACATTCATGAAATCAATGACCCAAGTGGTATGAATTCTCTCTTCTGGAGGTGTAATCTATTGAAAATGTAGAGACACAACTAAAAATAAGATTGGAGATCAAAATACTCATTGGTAAAGTAAATTTAAGAAACATCTAAGTGTCTCTTGGGCACAAAAGGGTTACTTATACTGACTAAGGAATAGAAATAGACAACAGTATGGCTACAAAAGAGTTTATGTAACTCAGGATGGCTGGGGTATATTAAAGAGGTAGAGTATTACAAATTGATGCTGGACAGTGATCAAGGGCCAGACTAATGGTAACATTTTATGGCATGATAATCCATCTGAGTTTTATCCTTCAGATGAAATGAATTTCAAAAATATTTTCAAGTATTGAAATAGATGAAAATCTGGGTTTTAGGAAAATTACACTGTTTAAATATTGTATAGTTTGGAAAGCTCATCATACATGTAGTCAGAATACCTGCTAGGGGATATTCAAATAACCCAGACAGAAAAAATGAGGTCCTCAAATGAGGCAATATTCACTCTGAATGGAAATGCACTTAGCTGATGTTATTCTCAAAGACTGAAGAGTGTTGAATTTACATTATCAGTAGATCACTCATTTGTCACTTTTTAAAGGAGTGCAGGCCACTATTCTTTAAAATTATATCTGTCTATTAAGGAGACTTATATCCATCTCTGCAGCTGGAAACTTGACATCTCTATGGGCCATGGCAAACACATTACCTCTAAGTTATCCTTCTTTTACTGCATCATTTAAAGATTTATTTGGTCTTTGAGCTTGATTGCCTTTGCCCTCTTTCTCTCATAAAGACAAGGTGCTATTCTTTGTAAATTCTCAGTCTACACCATTCAGATTTGGTGTAACTTTCCTCACTAACAGGTATCAATGTTAAAACTAAGTGTCAGAACAAAAGAGAATGTATTTCCCTTTAAAATAATTCAGATGTTAATGCTGATAAAGCTTTCATTCTCTCATTTTTTGACGTCTCAAACAAGTTTTAACCTATTTGTGAAGGAAATCATCCATTATCTTTAAGAGTGATTTTAAGATAGGCAAAAAATGAAAAATACTTCCTAGACAAGGCCAGGCTGTTTCCAAATCTCTGAGGACATGGAAGCAGAACGTGATCATCTTCAGCAAATAATTAGAATTTTTTTTTCATCATGGCAAGAATTCAACACCTGGATTAAAGTCAAGAGCATTTGTGACTAGGTCTGTATTAAAATACTTTACTCTCCATGGGTTGCAATAATCAATTGCGTATTGCTCTTACCCATTTCTTCTTTGACATCTATCACATAGGTCTTTAGATGGCTACCCCTTATGACTGCAGCTTTAATTACAGTCCCTTGCAAACAAGAAATTCAATTTATTTATAATCAGATCACATGCTAATCTAATATTTCAGCATCCAAACTATGATCAGAGTCTAAGCCCTATAATAGCCCAGTGTAAAATGCTTTAATTGAATCACAAAGGGAGAAAGCTGTAATCCTATAAATCAGCCTCAAGAACTTGACATGCTGAGAAGGCTTTTCTGGAACTTTTTAATTGCATGACACAGCAGGCATCATAAGTCTATAAAAAAAGCTGTATTTCCTATAAGCAATCATGTTATATAATTTAAAATGCTGTGATAGTAATTCTGGTTTTTGAGCCCAGTGTCTCATCCTCATTAGTCAATACAAATCCTTCAGGCTTATAAAAATGTCTGCTTGAGCCAAAGCATAAATGTTCACACTTTGGTAAAGTGTGTCTGTTGAGAAGGTAGGTGTCCCAAATGTAACAGATATGGATAATATTTGGAGAAATACCTGAGCCCATATCTCAGCCTTTCTACTTTGTATCATGGCTATAGTTATTATCTCTCTGTCTTGGCAGGACTGACTAGAATTCCTACATAAGCAATACTTCCAGGTGACAACTTGATAAAAAGCAGAGACAACAAGAATTGGCTTAAAACTGTCTTTGCATGAAAAATGGACTGTTTTTATTTCTAATACAGGTTTATCCTAGATGCCTGTGTGGAAAATAGAATATGTCATGTAGTCAAACCATTCAGCCATTCTGTGGTCATAAGCCTTAGCTATGAAATTTACCATTTAAAGGCAAGTGGTTGTCAGAGCTGTCAAATATGTTCTGTGCTTACCACAAAAACAAAAATGCTCCATCTCCTTCTTTTCTTCCCTTACTTCTCTTCCTAGTTCCTTGTCCTATCAAGGACAAACTCCTTTATTTACCATCCATGTTGTGTTTTGGTGGTAGGAGTCACCAAGGCAACAGTACAGTGGGTGGTTGGATTATTTATTTTTAAAATTAATCAATACTGCAAGTCCTATTCGTTTGTAAATAAAGTACAGCATGATTGGAATTGTTATGATTATTGTACAAAGTTTCTTCTTGCCTCAGTCTTATTTCCTTGGTATTGGGTTACTTTAACAAAATATTGTATTCAGGGTAAATGGTGAGCAACAGGAAGTCCAAGGCCATGGTCAAAAAGAAATACAGAAGCCTCAGTTCTCAGACTAGAGATTACACCTCCTCCATTCACAAGATAAAAAATAGCCAGGAAGTCAAACCCATTTTTCCACTTTCTAAGACTTTCAATCCAATTCAGAAAGACTGAATCCAAATATTTCACTCACTAGTAGCATCAACAAGCTTAGAGATTCAATGTAAGAATTTTGATGAACACAAAACATTCTGACCAAGTAACTCAGAGAACTAACCAGGAAGAAAATCTCAAGGTGGTGTTCAAATTAATTTACTTTATTGTGTCAAACAAGCTAATAGCAATATTCAATGAATGACTTATACTGAAAATGATTTTAAAGATGCTAGTTATATTATATGTCATAGGTATGCTGACTAGTTTTATATTATCTTGACACAATCTATAGTTATCTGAGAGGAGGGAACCACAATTGAGAAAATGCCTCCATGAGAACAGGCTGTAGTCAAGTTGTTATGGCATTTTCTTAATTAATGATTGATGGAGTAGGAGATATCCCATTGTGGATGGTGCCATCCCTGAACAGGTGGTCGTGGGTTCTATAAGAAAACAAGATGAGCAAGCCATAGGAAGCAATCCAGTTAGCAGCACCCCTCCATGGTCTCTGCATCAGCTCTTGCCTCCAGGTCCCTGCCCTTCTTGACTTTCTGTCCTGACTTTCTTTGGTGATAAACAGCACTATGAAAGTGTAAGCCAACTAAACCCTTTCCTCCCCAACTTGCTTCTGATCATGCATTTTATTACAGCAATAGTAACAATAAATAAAGCAGTAGGTAGTGCCCTTTTTAAATATTGACTTATGATGAAATAGTAACTTTCATGCTCATTTATGACTTTCAATCAGAATACAACTTTTTACTTAATCTAATTGGTCGTCATTCCTTGGCAGAAAATGGCATGTAACATTTAAAAGAATGCTTATCGAAACTTTGAAGTCATTTAAAATGTCACATAAATCTAGATTTATTTTACTCACACATATATCATTCATAAATGTGGTCACAGATATATATATATATATATATATATATATATATATATATATATATATATGTGCAAAATATATAGTATGTTGAATTAATCTCCTTTGGTCACTCCTAAGCAGAGTACATGCATTCTTGAATTTCTGCCATATATTTTCCTCTCTTTCTAGAGTTCTTTTTCTATATCATGCCCAGTTCTGACATAATAATTACACTCTTTCTCCATTAGTGACTGTCATTGTTCTTTTCTCTATAATTTATACTGACTGTACTCTTTGCTTATCACAATACTTTATACTTTCTTATAAAAGTCCCCATTCCAGTTAGGTTGATTCACTATCCAAGTGCTTATTAAATTTATGAATAGAGACTTTCATAGGTAGACACTAGCTATGATTTCAAGAACATCAGATCCACATGGAAGAGAGAAACAATCATCAAATTATAGCATAACTAATTATAAAAGTACAAGTCAAATTAGCACCCCCAAATTTAAAAAGATAAATTTTCTGAGTGCAAAGAAAAAAGACAAATAGTTTTCTTGCTGTAAGGATGAAGAATGTTTTCCTTCAACAGGATACAATCAGCAGATATATGACTAGTTAGTGGACATAGAGTATGCTAAGAGGGAAGAAGGGAGGAGAAAGTAATTTTGCAATTTGACATTTTAATAATAAATATACCCTTGAATATATACACATATAAATGTGTATATACAAGTTATCATAGGTTTGTCCGTGATCAGATTGCTTTAATTGTTTTTACACAGAGTGAGCAGCAGACACATTTGCCCTGAATCTTTTCTGGTTTTGCCTTTGTGTAGTGAACATTCCCCAGGCACTCTAGCAGTTTTCCATCTCAGGGGCATCTCTCTCTTTTCTTCTGGTCCCAAAGGTTTTCTCCTGTTCCCTAGGCATTTGCTTTACCTAGGCAGAGCATCCTAGAAAATACTGATGGAATACTTGTCCCAGAGGCAATCAGCATCAAAAGGGCAACAGAGGTTGTCACATAAATGCCAATGCTCTGCTTCCTTAGTGCTTGGTGGCACAATTTGGAGGATGTTTTCTACCCTGTCCTCATAGGATGTCCCATGGGATTCAGTCTACGAATTTTGGATCTGCTCACTGCAGCTCTTCTCTCCCTCACAGCCCTGCTGACTTCATTTCCTCATCTTGCCTTTTGGGCTCTCTTCCAGATGGATGCCCTTTGCATATGTCCTTGTAAGAGTGGGATGTGGAAACAGAAAAGAAATTTAGATGAAGAATATAAAATGACTGTCAACCAAGCCACAGGAGTAAATTCTAATTCCAGTCATTAGAATCACACAATGTTTATTTCTAGTATATGCATATATTGCATAGGGAACATTTCTTGGCTGATTATTAAATTAATGTCATACTCTTTGTCCTAATTATACCCACAAATTATATTAATTATTGTCTCACTCATGTCATATTAATCTGGAAACATGTTTGTTGCTTCACAGTTTGAGAAGCAGGGGTCTGGCTCTGTTTAATACCAGGTTTTCTTGAGGTATCCTGAAATTTGTCTAGATAGTTCCTGGGAAGGGAGGATTGAATCTGGTTAGACTGTACAACCAAAAAGCTTTCCAGGCATAACTTTATTTTCTCTGAACTCATGCAACATTTCACTGTTGAGGTTCTATGCAAATGAATCTGACCTCTTCCACTGTATTTCAGATATAAACAGAGAAATTTAAACATTGTTATTGATCAACACAAAACATGGAGATTTTCTCTACGTGATGAAGAATAGAGAGGACCAACCTGACATTGTTGGTTACCTTCTCCCTAGCACAGCGAGGTGTGCTCAGTTTGTCTAAGTGATATTGATTCCTGTGTGTCTCGCTATCTGTGGTTCACATGTTGACCTTTGTGTTCTGCATATTTGTACTTTAAAAAGACAAGATCTAGTGTACCAATGTTAATATATTTTGACTTTTCATGTAATGAAATTTGAGCATGTGTTGAGTTCCTTTCCTGTGCTCATCATGATTGAAATGCATATTCCCAGAGACCTGACTTCTATGCAACGGTATGGCAGATACATTACCACTATTACCAAAAATGAAAAAGTAAGTTTAGTGAAGTTAAGATGCTGTAATTGTCAACATCATTGTAAACTGGAAAATATAATCTTGAGGCTTTTCGTGGTGTATCACAATTCAATAGATTTGAATAAATGTGGTTTGGTGAAGCCACAGCTCTCATGGTCATTATATTTCGGTAGTTTTGAATTCCTGAAAAACATTTTTTTTAAATATTTTGATTGTATAAAATTCTATTTAGTATATAGATACACAGATATGTAACAATAAAGAAAATATGTATTTGATAGTAAATATTATTACTGAAGAACACAAAACATCTTCCACACGGACACATTTTAATTAAAAATAATTTTAGCCCACTGAGACTTACTGAAAATTTATGATTATATTTAATAGCTATGTGTACATATTTTTAGTATTTTTACATTAATGCACATAATTAACATACATATGTATTAGATTGACATAAAACATGATCATTCAATCCATGCATTTAATTATTGACTTTCAAACAACAATATTAATGCTTTCATCTCCATAGTCATATATCCTGTATTTCTTTTTCTTAGGAGTCTACAAATTCTAATTCTTCACAAAACATCTATGCTCTTTTTAACTATAGTATTCTTAGCCCAGTGTGCTATGTAAATAAAAGTTATTTTCATATATATATATGCATGGAAGTCACCATTAACTAAATTATATCTATCATTTGAGCCCTGTAGCAATAGTTAGTTCTGTTCTCTTCTATGAGCTCCACCTTTCTATGCTTCCATATAACTACAAAGATATTATTTAATACAATGCTGTTTTGTTTAGATGAGTGCTGTTATTAAAAATTTCGATCACTCAATAGTAATTTTAATAAATTTCATAATTATTTTATGTAGTTTTATGCAACAATACAACAAAATAAACTTTAGAGAAAGCGGAAAACAAGATTTCACTATTTTCAAAATCATTTATGTCTATGTTTAACTTTTGTTGAATTCCAGGGATGTGAAGGAATGGCCCTTAAGTTAAAAGCTCTAAGTGCATTCCCAGAGGACCAAGGTTCAGTTCCTAGCACCTAAGCCAGGAGCTTCAAAACCACTTGTAACTCCAGCTCCAAAGAATCTGATGCCCTCTTCTGTTATTTATGGGTGCCTGCCCAGATACACACAAGTAAATATTAAAATCAAATTTTAAAAATAATGTCATTTTTAGGTCTGAGGATATGGCTCAGTGAATGAAGTGTTTACCATAAAAGCATGAGCACCTGAGTTCGGCCCCTATGGCCACAGTGTTCCTCTTATTATTTTTTTTTTCCTCTGCTAGGGATCTCTTAAAATGGTATCTTATTTTATTTTAAAGATATCGGGGCTTTTTTGTGTGCATGTGTTTTGGGCATGTATGTAGGTGCCTGCAGAGGAAAGAAGGTATTGAAGTCACTCAAGATAGAAGGGAGGTGATTATGAGCATGGAATGGAATTTGCATCCTCTGGAAGATCAGCACATGCTTTTCAACAATGAGCCATCTCTGCATCCCCAATTTCCCCCATCTTTAATGCATAACATAGCATTGTTTTGTTTATTAATGTGTAAAAAGCTACAGTCTTCGCTATTGTAGGCATAATGAAACAATCAAATACACAGCTCATGGTTAGTCACAGGAATTGAATGCTACTCACCTCTGGGCATGAAAAGCCACCTCATGCTCACCACACAGCCCTGACCTGAATAATTGCAAATTCACTCTCATCCCTTCTTCTCTCTCCCCAAGCCGACTCAGAGGATTGAAAAGAGACAATAATGCCTAAATATTTTAGTATACATAGATTAACAATTATGTGCTAAATGATAGCCCCATAAAAATAAATGTCTTGTTTATGGAGATTGGTGGAATTTATTCTGTAGAACTTCATGACAATAGGACCCCTAAGACACTAATCTATTATCCAGAATGGCATTATGTTAACATTTGCTAAGATATGCAGGATGTTCCAGAACTCTAAATTGTATTTATTTTTTTCATATCTTCTCACTTGAATTATGCAAGGTCTCTAAGCAGATAGAGCAGGAAAGGCAATCTTATAGGCACTTTCCCTTAAGTTTTATTAATGCTGGAAGTATATATTGAAACATCATCAAAAGCCATTTTGAAAACCTTCAATTCTTTTTGTTTCATGTACATAAACAACAAGCAGATTTCTGTATAGAGACCAAAAGGAGAGTACACTTTCCTTTCATGAGAAGGGCATGGGAAGTTTACTACTAACATGGTTTGTTAACTTTCTCCCTCCATTAACAATAAATTGCCTGGAGGTAATTAAAAGAAATGATTTATCATTATGATCTGTTCATATATTGTTGCCAGAAATAGGCACTTATCAGGCATAATTCTACTTATGACATTCCTTCTTTGAAAGTTTATTTTGGTAAATGAAAATACTAATTCACACTCTACTCTCTCTCTCTCTCTCTCTCTCTCTATCTATCTATCTATCTATCTATCTATCTATCTATCTCTCTTTGTGTGTGTGTGTGTGTGTGTGTGTGTGTGTGTGTGTGTGTGTGTGTGTTTAAAGCCATTTACTACCAAAAAAGAATCTGTTCCAGGTAACTATGCCTTTCTGATATGCCCTCGATAGCATATGCCCATTGTTTTAAAAGAACATGCATGTTACATAGCATGTCTATTATGAGTTTATCAGTGGAAAAAGTCTAATACAAAAAACTTTCTTTTAAGCAGCCAGAGAATATATGACATCAAGAGGATATTTAGTTAATTGAAAGCTCTCTTGACAGTTCAAAGCATATCAATTCACAAATTTTAATTTATTATTAGAGTATCAAGCTTGCTCAGCTCAGTGGAAATGCAGGACTCTCCTAGGATTTTTACTCTCAGTGACACAGCACCATAGGAAAGACCATCACACCTTAGTCATTAAGACTGGTCATTATTCTCAGATCTTCACTTCCTTGTGACCCATATCAAGGTACTTGTGTGGTGTTTCAGTTTTCTCTTCTATGAAATAATGATCATACCTCATGAAATTGTCAGAATAAAAAGAAGTAATGAGAATCCAAGTTTTCATGCACATAAATCTTCCTCTTAGTAGTTCAGATGCTTTTAAATGTTACTGCTTGATTATCCTGGAGCAAAAGGAGAAGAAAACTAAAGAAGAGATTTTTTTTTCTCTCTAAGACTGATTGAAGTCAATAGGCATGACATCCAACAAAAAAGCACTAGTTTACAGCAACAATTGGACTTCCAAAGAGTAAATTGTAAGATAAAAAACATATTTTTGTGTATGTAAAACACTTCAAACATACAAAGATTTATGTGAGATTATTCAATTTACTTTCACATCTGCATTTTAACATACAACATATAGAACACTCATTAGCTAATATCTGCTTATCAGTGACTGCATACCATGTATGTTCTTTTGTTACTGGATTACCTCACTCAGAATATTTTGTAGTTCTATCCATTTGCCTAAAAATTTCATGAATTCATTTTTTAATAGCTGAGTAGTATTCCATTGTGTAAATGTACCACATTTTCTGTATCCATTCCTCTGCTGAAGGACATCTTGGTTCTTTCCAGCTTCTGGATGTTATAAATAAGGCTGTTATGAACATAACAGAGCATGTGTCCTTGTTATATGTTGGAGCATCTTTTGGGTATATGCCCATGATTGGTATAGCTGGGTCAGAATAGCCCAGATACAATTTATAGACCACATGAAGCTCAAGAAGAAGGAAGACCAAAGTTTGGATGTATCAGTCCTTTTTAGAAGGGGAAGACTGCCCCACCTTGGATTCATCCCATATACAGTCACCAAATGCAGGCACTATTGTGGATGCCAAGAAGTGCGTGTTGACAGGAGCCTGATATAGCTGTCTCCTGAGAGGCTCTGCCAGAACTGGAGAAATAAAGAGGCGGATTCTCGAAGCCAACCATTGGACTGAGCACAAGGTTGCCAATGGAGGAGTTAGAAAAAGGACTGAAGGAGCTGAAGAGATTTGCAACTCCATAGGAAGAACAACAATAGCACCTAACCAACTCCCCAGAGCTCCCAAGGACTAAACCACCAACCAAAGAGTACACATGGAAGGACCCATGGCTCCAGCCAAATATCTGGCAGATGATGACCTTGTCCAGCATCAATGGGGAACAGACCCTTAGTCCTGTGACAGCTAGGTGCCCAGTGTAGGGGAATGCAATGGCAGTGAGGTAGGTGTGGGTAGAAGTAGGGAGAAGGGATATGGAATAGGGTGTTTCCTGGAGGGGGGAAACTGGGAAAGAGGATAACATTAGAAATGTAAATAAAATATCAAACAAAAAAACTCAGTAGACAAAGGAAATATTAAAGGGAGACCCAGAGATGAATGTAGGAGATAGAAAATATAACTTCCTAGAAAAAAAAGAGGTCATGAGAGGTGTTTGGAGAAACAATAAAGGCTTTCAGTTATAGGTGTCAAAAAGAACAGTCATTACTTTTATTTTATTATATGTATGTATGCATAAGTGTGTATCTCTGAATGTGTGCACAAGCATATGCATGTATTAAGTTGTATGCAGATGTGTGTATCTGAGTGCAAGATGAGAGATCAATTTCTGGATCAAGTTCTTTACTGAACTTGGTACTCACAAATTTGGCCAGAATAACTGCCTACCAGTCAGTCAATCCTTTCTCTCTCTCTCTCTCTCTCTCTCTCTCTCTCTCTCTCTCTCTCTCTCTCTCTCTCTCTCTCTCTCTCTCTCTCTCTCCCTCCCTTATTCCCCACCCACCAACTGTTCCACATCCCACCCCCTATCTCCATGTGGATGTCCCCCCCCCCACACACACACACCCTACCTGACCTCTAAACTCTCTGGGGTCTCCAGTTTCTTGAGGGTTAGGTTCATCATCTCTGAATGAACACAGACCCAACAGTCCTCTACTATATGTGTGTTGGGGGCCTCATATCAGCTAGTCCAGTTGGTGATCCAGTGTTTGAGAGATCTCAGAGGTCCAGATTAATTGAGACTGCTGGTCCCCCTACAGGAGTGCCCTTCTCCTCAACTTCTTTCAGCTTTACCTAATTCAACAATAGGGCTCAGCTGCTTCTGTCCATTGGTTGGGTGCAAATATCTGAATCTGACTCTTTCAGCTGCTTGTTGGGTCTTCCAGAGTGAGGTCATGCTAGGTCCCTTTTTGTGATTGCCCCATAGTCTTAGTAGCAGTGTCAAGTCTTGGGACCTCCCCTTGAGTTGGGTGCCATTTTGGGCAAGTCTCAAAAGCACACTATTTTCAACTTCACCAGTGAGGTTGAGAAATGACAGATAAAAATCCACATATTGTTTGATCAATGCAAAACTTTCCCCAAGCCTAATCAAAGCTTTTAAAGTATACTAGAAATTTTTGATTTTTAGTAGTGTATAAGGTTTTGTTTGTAATTTTCATAGTATAATTTTATTAATCTTTATTTATTTAAATTTTTATATAATACTTGTAACCATATTATATCTTCTCCCAAACTCCTCCTGAACCTTCCTCACCACTCCACCCATCAAACTCTATTTTCTCTCTCTCTCCCTCATTTTCTTTCTCTTAAAAACAGCAAAATCAAAATCAAAATAAACACAAATAGCACTAGTACAGGAAATACCAAAATAATACAAAACAAAAAAAAAAGGTCCTGTAAAAGCTAGAGGCATTTTTTGTGCTAACCAACTACTCCTGGTAGTGTGGCCATCCCAGGTATGTTGATCATAGGTACAGTGACACACTAGAGACAACTGATTTTTCCTTCCCTCAGGCATCAGTTCTAAGTAGCTTCAAAGTCCAAAGTGGGTGGGGCTCTGTGTCTACTTCCCCTTCTTAAAGTTGGAAAATTTTCTGGTTTATATTATTGCAAATCATATACACTCTGTCACAGACTCTGTAAATTCATATGTGTATCAACACTATTGTGTCTGGAGGGTCATGCACTGCCTACCCACATTCTCACAATCTTTCCTCTTACTCTTTCACGTAGGTCCTGAGATTTAAGGAGAATAATTTGACTAAAACATCCCAATTTTGGCTGAGTGGTCCAAAGTGTCTCATTCTCTAAAGAATTTCCAGCTGTGACTCTCTGATAATTACCATCTGCTGCAAGAAGAAGCTTCTCTGATGAGGGTTGAGGAAAGTACTTATCTATGGGTACAACCTATTGTTACTGGGAGTTATTTCATTACAATGTTTCTTTAGCAGAATAATAGTAGTAGATGTTCCCTAGGCCCATGTCCTTTCAAGTGTGAGGTTCTTGACCACATTGAGAAAGGTGATAGGAGAATGGCAAAACACTGAACATGGAGCTGAGAACTGACTTTAAAATTCATGTTCAATGAGTAGAATGGATTTTGGTAAATCAGTCTCTCAACTAGTTTGTTTGTTTGTTTGTTTGTTTGTTTTATTAAGTTTTGAGATACAGTCTTAGACAGACCCCCCTGGCTGGTTTGGAACCCATCACTGTAGCCCAGGCTGCCTTTTAATTACTGGTCCCATTGCCTTGGCTTCTCAAGAGCTAGGATTTATGGGCATGTGTTTCCACACTTAGCTCATCCAGATGATTTTGGTTTTTGATAAATTATGGCAAGTATCCCTCTGAAGGAATGTTTATAGATGAGAGGTAACTCATACAGCATCCCAAGAAAAAAAATATTGATGAGAAGAATAACCTGTGCACTCTTTATTAAACTGCCAACTGTACAATGGGTATTTAGTTATTGTCTCTTGAATTGTAACCTAGAGATAAGATGTTTTAAAAATATCTAACCTTCTCTTAGAAGTGCTGGTTTATCATAAAAGGACTGGCTTAGTCAACACAAATGACAGACAAATTTGGGGTACTGGGAGAGGGTTCAGTGGGTAAGAATTCTCAATATTCAAGTATGTGGACTTGAGATTGAGTCCCTGGAACCCACACAAAAGTATTAGTAACTGCTGCTACTGCTGCATGCTATTGTAACCTCAACATTGGGAGAGAGATACAGATATAGATGTTAAGATCCCAGGAGTCTGTTAGTTTATCAGAAACAGTAGGATTTGGGCTCAGGAAGAGACCCTGTCTCAAGGAAAAAGAGAGAACTGGATGGAGGAATCTTGATCTAGCTCTGGTCTCTACATGTGTTGCATAGTGCTGCACATGTGCACACACTCATACATGTATAACCCCCTGTGCACATACAGTAGAAAATCAAGGAAGGACAAAGTGATGAGTTTAGAACAGTGGAAACATTTGTCTGATGGGATAAAGACATATTGGCATCTTCTTGATGATTTTCCTTAAGTCATATGAGTTTATAAAGACTTCAGAGTTACATCTCCACTCCTGACCTTGTTCTGGTTAAAAATATTAATATGACCTCTTGTCTGATTAGTAGGGCTGTGTCTTACCTTCATCCAGTTGTAGTGGTTTCCTAAGATTATGCAGATAAAACTAAATTAAAAGGCTCATTTTTTTTCCTTTTGATTGTGACACACTAGAAAACTATAAGCGGCAAGATAAATTAAAAAGCTTCCCTCTACCTGGAGATGCTTTATGTGGCCATATTTACGGTGCTTTAGTAATCTTGGAGATTTATGGAAGAGAATAGAAAAAGTTTAGCAATGTTATGTGGTACAGCAGTGGAAGCTGCAGAAGAGTTCATTACCAGAGCAAGCTATAAAGTTCTCAGGATCAGGGATAAAGTGGAGAAATGATGAGGAGTCTTAGAGGAGATGGTAAGAACACTAAGAAAAGACCTGACTCTCTGAGTCTCGAATCAGATCCCCATTTTCAAAAAATTGCTGGGCAGATTTGTTCACTAAAACATATGGTGTGCCAATATCTAGCCTTGGGCCCTGAGATTTGACTACTATTATTCTAGAAATAAACATAAGAACAAGGGTGCATGGTGAAAGATTTCAGACACAACTGGTAAATACTTAGTTCTGCCTGGGAGAAAGTTCTTAGGCAGGAACATTCTTGGAACCTACCTTCAGCTGAGAAAAACAGGTAGAAAAGATTGTACCTCAAACTCCAGCCCTTCCCCTGGGATACTAATCGAGGTAAGAATTTCCTGTTTCTTGCCAAAATAAAATCCTTGGGCTCTGTTCATTCTTGTAGGTAAATCTTCATTTTACCAAGTTCTGAAGTTAAAAACTTACTCCTCCTCATCAAGTGTCAATGCCTCTCCGACAGAGGGAGGGAGAATCACTTTTATATTTTTTGAGAGCTGTCACTTCTCATTGGTTACTCAGGCTCTAGTGGGTGGCTCAATACTGCTGTACATACTGGTAACTCTAATTGAACTCAATAGCTCATGAAAGAAAAAAAATAAGGGTATGAAGATTGAGGGGACATGGGAAGGTCTGGGAACAAGTTAAAGAGATAGTTACTATTAAAAACCATTTTAAACATATACAGAATTAATGAAAATATATAAAAATGTATAACAAATAGAAGTCTATCATTGTAGGCACACTAGATTGATAGCTGTTGTCCCATAGATTCCAGATAAAGAAAATGGCTTGAGAAAGTACTGGAAGGACTTGTACAGAATCTTCTGGCTTCCTAGGGAAAAGGTGGTGTTGATAGTCTCACTAAACTCCAGCTCAAAGCATCCCTCTTGAACACATTTTTCTGGACACTATGTTTTCTGAAGAACCAAGACCTTTTTATTTTCTAGTAACAACAAATGAACAAATATACAAATAACGTTTCTTTTTATGGCTCCCTCTTGGGATGCAACATTAGCAGACATGTTTCCCCTCTCTAACCATTTAACCATTTAGCTACAGGTTTTTGTATCACATCCTGTTTTGGGTTAGCCTGGCTCCTGTTCAGTTACACTGATACATACTACTGAAAAGCCTACCCGAGCTTTGCTGAGAAATCTAACCCCTGTCTGTTATGTGACTTCATAATCCCCTCTGTTTCCTGTCAGACAGGAATAAGACTTCTCTGTACCTGCCATTCAGTAATAGTAGTCAGCTTGAGTGACAATTCTCCAGTCCCTAGACCTCCCTACTCTGACATGCATTTCATAATAGTCTTCCCTTGCTTCACACATCTGCTCAAAGGTGAGCTCCTGTTGACACATCCCATTCTTTGTGGACACCTCTCTAGCAGCTGTCAGGATAAACTTGTATTTCAGCTTGTTTTACACACTCTGTCCTAAAGCCCAGGAGAGTCTTTGCTTTCTGAATGTAACATAGCTTGCAGGGTTTTTTTTTTTTCAGTTTTTCTTCCTCAAACACTGTGAGTAATTCTGGCTGTTAAAACACTTCTACCTTTATACCAATTCAGGATCAACTTCATGCCATTCTGTTACTCATTTAGTGGTTAAATGCTGAATAATAAAGTCAGAGTCAACCACATGGATAATTCATATTACTCATGCTAATTTTCTCTGCATTTATGCTACCTAATTTTCCTTATTCCATTTTGTTACATAAGAAGAACATTTTTATATGACAGTGGGAAACCGCACACCCGTTGATTAGGTTTTCCTACCAATGAATAACTGAAGAGTCCAAAGTAATTTCTGGAATGGGTGAATGTGTATCTTATTTAAAATAAGAAGTTTCTGCCAAAGATACCATGGTTAATAGAGAGACTAGACACTTCAGAATATTAGCATAGAATTAACTCTGGCTCATCTACACTATGAATTTTAAATGACTGCTTATAAAAATTCAACTCAGAAGGTATTATTCAAAAATAAAGTTATTTGCATGGAAAAGAAAAAGGCTGAGAAGAGGTGGAGGGAGACATAGGGTGCAATGGAAGACATATGAAAAGAAAAGGAGAAAATATTCAAGTGTAACTGAGATAGTATTTCCATTTAGATGGAGTAGACTAGACTGGTGTCTGGCTGACTTCTGTTACACTGAGGAAGTACCTCTGTAGACAAGTAAGTCATCCCTACAAGTCTTGGTTCCTTAAACGTGAGTAATATTTCATAGTGTAGAAAATTTTAGTGGACATAAAGGTAGAAAAGAGACATTTATATTTAAGATAGGTTGAACTCTAATTGATTAGGATATCAGAGAAATCCTAGATTTAGGAAGATGGAAGGGGAACCACATGCTGCAAAAATTTTCATGCAACCATGGCCCTATCATGATAAGTTCCATGTGAAACACTGTGAGGAATAGGATTACACCTGCATCTTTGAATAACTCGATCAAGAGTCCATCATGAAGGCAAGTAGACAAATAGAGGGATGCACCTTAGCTTTTTATAAGGAAAAAACTAGGCCTTTAGCTAATGTCATATACTACAGGTTTTGCTAGTGTGAGGGATACAATCTCCCTTCTATCTTCAGAACTGCCTCTCCCCACAAAAACAAATGACAAAATTTTAGTTGGCCTTCTATCACGAACTTCTATTCTGCTATTATTGAATAAGAAATAGCGCTAAAATTCACACTTTAATAAAAGTACCTGATACCTACTACAGATTGAATAAACATCATCTGCACAGACTACTTCTCTACTTCTCTTGACACCATTCACACACTGCATTAGGACTGCTGTTTACATGTTAATCTTGAAACAATGGGATAATTATTGCTTTTGATATAAGTAACTTAGTAAATTGACAAGGATGTGAAAACTGTCTAAAACCTCTGAGGAAAGAGAATGATAAATAAACAAATGAAGTGTGTGTGTGTGTGTGTGTGTGTGTGTGCGTGCGTGTGTGTGTGTGTGTGTGTGTGTGTGTGTGTGTGTGTGTGTGTGTGTGTATACTACTGGGACACAGTAAGGAGGGATAACTTTCTCTCTAATTTGCTTCAAATTCCAATTGATTACTTTTGGGGCTTTCCCCAGTGCTTACTCAAGAAAGTCCCAAATGTCTTATAATAAATATTACACCGGGAAGCAAGAAGAGTATGTGAATATTCCAACATGATGCCCTGACTACTGAATGAGCCAGAGAGGTGCAAAATAGGTGCACTTATTAACCTCAGATTCCAGGAGTCTTCAACCACCTATAGGAGGTGCTGAAGAATACATTATCTTTCACTGACTCTAAAATAGCTAAGGAGGGAAAAGAAAAGGATGGAACCAAGATGAAGAAAAGAGAAATTACTTACTCAACAAGTACTTATTTCCTACCAGTTCTATACTATGCCACCGTGTCAATTTATAAGGGCATCATAGGTCATAATGTAATGCTAGTTATCATAGATTAATATATTTAGCCATTTGCATTTCAATTATTCCAAGAGTTATGCTTAAAAGAACAGATTCTTAGCATGTTCATTACTCATTGCCCTCTCTCACCTCCTCCCCACTCCCAAATGTGTAGGGGAGCTTCCCTGGGAGCTCTGAGGGTCTGGCTGGTTGATATTGTTGTACTTCCTATGAGGTTGCAAACCCCTTTTGCAGCTTTAGTCCTTTCTCTAACTCCTCCACTGGGGACCCTGCATTCAGTTCAAAGGCTGGCTGCAAGCAGAGCATTTCCTGCACAACCTGCCCATCTCTTACTAGTGAACCAGTTTTCTTAAAAGCAGTTTTTAAAAAAGCATTATTTACAAACAAGGGATTTAGCATCTTCTCCCCCTGGGGATGTAGCTTTGCACCTTGGTTACCTCAGTTTGAACAGTGAGGCATCTTGGTGCAGTGGTGATCCACTTTCAGGGGTCTGACTTTGTTACCTGAGATGTGTGTATATGACTTTTAAGAGCAAACGAAATACTCATTTTCAAGTTTACGTTATTTGAGCATTATTAGATTAGGTGTTTTCGAAAGTCCATATGGTCTGTCAAAGCTGGTTAATTAACCACATGTTCACTTGTTGACTTAGCATGCATAGGTATACCCAACTTCAAAGGGCTATATATCCACGTCCAATTAGGAACTCTTTGTTGGTCTCCCCTCTTCAAATTTCATTCTTTCTATTTCTCAGCTACTGAAGAAAGTGCCCTTCGGCCGGATTTATCACAGTGCATTTAGACTGAAAGGACTTAATGCTCTTCTCCCACACCTGAAGGTCTGTGCAAAATATAAAATAATGGAGTAGGAAGGCGCACTCACTACTCCTTCAGCCCAGAGAGTCTTTATTTATTGGGTATTTTTGTGGGAATAAATAGATTTTTTTCAAAGCTAGCTATATGTATTATTTACTTTCTAGTATGCATTTATCTCATTTAATATTAAGGACAATTTTAGTGTAAAAAGAAATAATTTAGAAATTATTGTTTATTTAATTCAAATTATTAAAATTTGATTAAGTAATCTACATTTTGTTGAATCTAGTAACATTATTTTTTATTAATTTATTCACTTTATATCAGATTGCAGCCCCCCTTCCTCCTTTCCTCCCATTCCCCTCTCACAAATCCCTCTTCCTAATAACCTCCCTCTTCTCAGAAAATGGGAAGCT
Source organism: Tokudaia tokunoshimensis (assembly GCA_036184795.1). Lineage (NCBI taxonomy): Eukaryota > Metazoa > Chordata > Mammalia > Rodentia > Muridae > Tokudaia > Tokudaia tokunoshimensis. Next base: position 29,151,416 of record BTHU01000010.1, on the reverse strand, counting down.
CCCACGTAGATGACACCCTGCTCTGGGATATCAAATTATACTAGGACTGGTGCATCCTCTCCCATTAAGACCCAACAAGACAGTCCAGGGAGAGGAAGGGGATCCAGTGGCAGGCAAAAGAGTCAGAAACAGCCCCTGCTCCAATTATTAGGGGATACTACGCTGCACATGATACTAAACTGCACATATGCTACAAATGTGTAGGGGGCTTACTCCCTGGAAGCTCTGGGGGGGTTCTGGTTGGTTGATATTGTCGTTCTTCCTACGTGGTTGCAAACCCCTTCAGCTGCCTTAGTCCTTTCTCTAACACCTCCTTTGGGGACCCTGCACTCAGTCCAAAGGTTGGCTGCAAGCATCTGCCTCTGTGTTTGTAAGGATCTGGCAGGGCCTCTCGGGAGACAGCTGTATCAAGCTCCTTTCAGCAAGCATTTCTTGGCATCCCCAATAGTGTTGGCGTTTGGTGACTATATATGGGATGGATCCCCTGGTGGGAATACACATGGCTCCAGCTGCATATGTAGCAGAGGATTGCCTTGGGAGAAGAATCCTTGGTCCTATGAAGGCTTGATAGATGCCCTAGTGTAGAGGAATTGAGGGCATGGAGGTGGGAGTGGGGTGGGTGGAGGAACATCCTCATAGAAGTAGGGGGAGGGAGGATGGGATAGGGGGTTTATGGGAGGGGGAAAACTGGGAAAGGGGATAACATTTGAAATGTAAATAGAGAAAATATCCAATAAAAAGTGTGTAGGGGGGCTAGTTCCTGCATGCTCTTTAGCTGCTGGTTCAATGTCTGTGAGCTCCTGTAGGCCCAGTTTAGTTGACACCATAGGTCTTCTTTTGGTGGCAATTACCCCTCAAACTCTCTCAGTTCTCTCCCCTAGTCTTCTACAAGACACCCCAAGCTCTGCCTGATATTTAGCTATAGGTTTCTGCATCAGTTTCCATCTGCTGTTGAACGAAACCTCTCAGAAGATATTTATGCTCACTCCTGTATACAAGTGTAGTAGTGTCAGGGGTTGACTCTCTCCCATGGTATGGGTCTCATGTTGGGCCAAACATTGGTTAACCCTTACCTCAATCTCTGCTCCATTTTTATCCCTGCACATCTTGTAGGCAGGACACATTTTGGGTCAAAAGTTTGTGGGTGAGTTGATATTTCCCTACCTCCACTGGAAGTCCTGGCTGGCTACAGGAGATTGCCATGTCAGTTTTAATATCTCCAGCTGCTACAAATCTCAGGTAGGGTCACCCTCATAGACTCCAAGGAGGCTTCCCTATCTTAGTTCTCCAGCTAGTCCAAAGATGCCTCTCCCCCACCAATTCTCATTCTCTGTCCTAGCTCTTTCCCCAGTCCCCACACCTGATTTGCATCCCCATAACCTTCCTCACCGCATATCCCACCCTGATCACTCTCTCCATCCACCTCCTATGTCTATTATATTTCCCCTTTTAAGAGAGATTCAAGCATCCTCTCTTGGCCCTTCCATGTTATTTAGCTTCTTTGGGTCTGTGGAATGTAACATGGTACCTGTCTTTTATAGCTAATATCCACTTATAAGTGAGTACAAACAATGAATGTCCCTTTGGATCTGAATTACTTTATTCAGGATGCTATTTTCTTGTCCCATCCATTTGCCTGCAAATTTCATGATGTCTTTGTTTTAATTGCTGAATATTACAGAATATTCCATTCTTCAATTGAGGGACATCTATTTTGTTTCCAGTTTCTGGTATTATGAATAAAACTGCTATCAACTTAGTTGTGCAAGTGTTCTTGTGCTATAGTGGGTCATCTTTTGGGTATATGCCTAGGAGAAGTATAGTTAGGTCTTTGTGTTGTTTTGTAACAGGCAAACTTAATAATGTTATCTTGTTAGGAGTGTGGGAAGAAGGTTATTTACTGTAGCACACAACTTACTAGTGGATTCTTCTTTACTTAGCTACTTTTCTATTTCTTTGAGAAGATGTCATAATCAAGAGAGCTTATAAAATATTCATTGAGCGCTTAATCTTTCAAAGGGTTAAAATCTATAACTATCATAGTGGGAACTATGATGATAGGAATCAGGTATGGTGCTGGGACAATAGCTATGAATTTACCCCATTATTTGCATTATAGAAGGCAAGGAGAGAAAGAGAGAGAGAGAGAGAGAGAGAGAGAGAGAGAGAGAGAGAGAGAGAGAGAGAGAGAGAGAAAGAGAGAGAGAATGCTAAAAGATGGCTCCCCAGTGAGACACCTTCTCCAGTGAAGCCATACCTCCCTATCCTTTACAGTTTCATCAGCTGACAACCAAGTATTCAAACATATGAATGATAAGGGTTCATTCTCATTAAAACAATTAATACTGACAAAGCACCAGCAACCATTAATTGCCGTAAGTAAGGCTGGGGCCTGTATCAATGGGCCCATCTTGTGGAAGTCATGTCCGCATGACCTCTGTGAGGGTGTGAAAGCATTGGTCTCAGTACTCCTCATACTGTCACTCTTCCTTCTTCAGCCATGCCCCCTTTTATGATGTTCTGTAAGATTGGAAGAGGGTGGTATAGATGCTCCATTAGGGTATAGCACTCAATTGCTATAACTAATTCTCAGAAATTAAAACAAATATAAGTCCCAGCACTATTTGTCACGCTCTACAGACAGAACTTTCTCACAGTACTTCTTGATAAAAACTAAGAGACATCATCTTATTTTTCTTTCATGGACATAAGCACAGAGAAGTGGTCAGATTTCACTGCATGGTATTTTTTTCCCAGAGGAAGCTTCTCTCTGACTTCCATATTTCTATTTGTTCTGTCTCCCACCAGGATTTGTTTCCACAGGTTCTGCCCTGACTGATGTTGATAATATAAAAGTCATCCATTCTTTGAGCTAACCAGTTTTCTATAATACACTAACCCCCCTCCCAGATAAGACTGCTGTGCATGTCTCTGACAGAGTCTTCTATTTAGGCACCACAGTACCAAGAACATACTGGGAAGGAATTCGTGCTTCAGAATAGGTAAAAGTAATAATATTTTTCTCCAAATATCACAGAAGTATCCTCTTTGCTCCCTATGAGCGGCTAAACTCTAGCTAAGCATGCTTCTCACTTGTTATGAATAACTCTTTCTTCCCTAAGGAGTATATGTGTGGATACCTCAGCTCAAATTATTTAAATTTTGTCTAAAACATAAACTAGTAATTTCCTCCCACAAATCTCTCTCTCTGTGTATCTCTGTCTTCCTGTCTCTCTCTGTCTCTCTCTGTCTCTCTCTGTCTCTCTGTCTCTGTCTCTGTCTCTCTCTCTCTCTCTCTCTCTCTCTCTCTCTCTCTCTCTCACACACACACACACACACACACACACACACCACCCTAAATTCTAAATAACAGAGTCCATACTGACCCTTTCTTAGTTGCTTCTTGGTATGAGATAAATGTGAGGGCTATTTGGATTCCAGCAATGAACATGGCTTACATCCTTCAAGAATTTGGTCATATCCCAGAAGCTAATAAGTAAGTGTCTAATGAGCTATTCTATGGTAAAAAAAAATACCTCAGAATTATTCTGGCTTTACTTTTAATTACTGCCCCCTCACAAACACATAATATTAACTTGTATGAAAAACTTACTTTGTCATATACAAGAGATCCATGTGCAAAACTGTTAAAAATGATTTTCTGAACCAAGTACAGGGATACATACCTGTAAATTCTAGCATTCTGGACAATTATTTCAAGTGTTAAGTCAACCTGATCTATGAGATAAGGTCTAGATCCTAGATCATGAGCCAGATTGTCTCAAGCTTGCAAACAGAAAACAAACAATAGCACTTGACACAATGATGTGATTTTTTTTTCTGTGTCTCAGAACACCACTGAGTGGGAGAAAATTAAATATTAATTCTTTTTAATTTTATTTATAAGTGGTTGATACAACTTTATTCAGTTAGTGACATCCACATTAGGTAGGACAGATGAATAAGAGAGCAGATAAATTATATTTTGATTCTATTAGATGAAGCTTGTAAGCATCTGGGACAGGGTAGAGAGATGCATGGATGGATGGATGACTATAGAGAGCATAGATAGATAGATAGATAGATAGATAGATAGATAGATAGACAGATAGATTATTTCTAGAAACAAGTGCCTAAGAATATGACAAATTTTAATTTAGGTAGAATTCGTACACCATAAAATTTCAGATGAAATCAGGCAGGAAAAGGGATAGTAAAAGCACAATTGCTAAAAGACTGTCAACAGCCTATAGTTCAAATGCTACATTGTCAGTAAAACGAAGCAAGTGGCTATTTGGATTTAATGTCACTATGGAAAGCATAAAACAATTAAAAGAAACTGTTTCATGAAGTGGGATAATCTGGTCTTCAAGTGTAATGGATAGAAGTAATTGCCTTGGCTGGCAGGCATCTATCTAATTTCCTAATTTTAATGTCTTAAATACAAAGCATGCAAGCACTGAACACAATTTTAAATAAACCCAGATTTTTCCTTCTTTTACTCAGAAGGCTTTCAATAGAAAAGAATGCAGAAAGAAAAATGAGACAGATCACATGATGAGAGAGGAGGAGTTCAGTTAGAAACTGAGAAACTCACAAAGGAGATCAATAGTTAACTTCTGACCCAATATTTTAAAATCATTCCCCCAATAAATATTTTATTTAGATTATTTTCAATTCAAAGCTTCAAGACATACTATTTTGAAATTCTGATACACCATACTATCAGCAATTTGAAAACTGAAATCTGCAGCTGTGATGTATGCCTGGTATATGGGCTTTGCTCCTGATCACTAATGAAGAGCTATGCTAATTTTTCTTTTTATAAATTCTGCCATGGCTACCTTAATGATTTGAGGATGCTGGGAAGACTAGATGCTTTTGTGCCTGAAATTCATTATATCCTTGCTCATTTGTATGTGGTGGTGGAGGGCAGGGTGTGATGTAGTAGTTGATTAATCTGCTCTAATCTCCCTTGCAGTGGTGGCATGGGTTCCTTGCCACCCCTCAGTGCTCTGGATTCTCAAATGAAAGGCACACATGCAGCCTTCTAGTTTCATATTCCTTAATCAGCTCAATGGTTGGGCTACTCCCAAACTTCCACATTGCTAATTTCCCCTCTCCAATACTCCTGAATTATTACTTACTAAAATCTGTATTCCATCTTTGCTACACTAGACCCAGTTGAGAGAAGGACTAGGGATATTCTTCCCCAGCTCTCGTGATTGGTACTCTGTCTTTTACAGCTCTCAAGTCTGCATTTCTTCTTTCCCCATCTCCTCCTGCCTTCCTCACCCAGGAACTTAAAATTCTAGCCTCTGTCTCCCTGTCCAGCCACTGGCTGCCAGCAACTTTATTTACCAATCAAAGCCAACTAGAGGTAGGACCCTCATATGTTCCCTGCAGACAGTGCAGGTTCCTGTGTAATCTTGGGAACCAAACTAACACAAGTAGCATTAGAACCAATCCACAACTGGGGGTGCTTACAGATGTGTTGCACTGTAAAGTATTGGAGAAACAGGCAGATTAATCAAACCAGTGACTTGATTTGCCTGGTCATTATTGAATTTCTTGCATTGTAATTGAATCCCAAGCAAGAGTGAAGTGTAAAGAGTCCATTTAAATCCATACACAGTTCTTTAGATAGTAGTTGATGAGAAAGATGTCACTTGGTTCTTGATATTGAAATATAGAAGATTCATAATATTGCAGTGCTTAAATAATGATAGCCAGCATTATGTAATTATTTCCTCAAAATAAAATATTCCATCCTGGGGAAAGACTCTTTAGGATTCTGGAAGTAAACAAAAATAGGATCAAAGTAAATAACTCACAAGTCTCAGGAAGTCCCTGGAACTTGTAAGATTCACAGGACTCCTCTTCAAGGTTATTACATAATCACTGGAAAGAGGAGATGCTCCAATTTGTCAAGCTACCTGAAAGTTGTGAAATGTTCTTGGGATAAAATTTTCATGAATATTCATCCATGTTGTGGTAGACTTTTCAGATGTAATCTACATTTAATAAACTCACATGTACTATCCGTCAGGTAATTCTGATAAACTTGGCGGTTCAGTAAACTAGCTTTTGCTGGACTCCTTTCTTTAACGTGCTATTAGTGCTTTATGGGTGATGGTAAATAAGTTTATTCACATCTCTCTCCAGGAAAATTCACACAACAGCCAGCCCTTCCTGTGAAAAATGGTGTGCTTAAGGATTCTTTCATCTTTAATGTAATTCTTTTTTTTTGAAAGTTTTAAAAAGTAATAATTTAATAATGAATATTTAGAAATGTGATATACACAAACAATGTAATTCTTAAATGAACGAAAATGTAAAGCAATAGTCACACAATATATGAAATATTAGGTAGGACAGTATTTTTGATATATTTGTCTTGGTTTCAAAAAGATGGTTTTTGCTACCTGTTCATTAATTACTTCTTGAAAACCCTTGAGAAATGTAATTTAAACCCCTTGAGTCTCAGTTAGTTGTTTTTTAATACAGAAGGCTGAGTATCACTCCTAAAAGCTTATGCTAAGTGTTATATGAAGGTAAGATACCCAACATGCACTGTTGGCCTATTTTAGGCACAATGCCAAGGTTAATTTCTTTACTTTCTCTGTCCTCTGACCACTAGGCATAAATCCTAAGGAGACTGAGTTTTCTGAGACAAATGTAGGAGTCATTTTCCTAGTCACAGCTGTTTCCCAAAATAATGCTTCCATGCTTACCCAGGTGAATCAGACTACAACAACTTGAAGGGAAACTGAAGGTCTCATTTATCAACTTCTTTTTTAGTCAGGAAGCTGGACTAGCCCTAGGCATCCAGACTGTGTTAGGTTTCCTCTAGCTCCTGCTCAATGAAACCAAGACAGAAAAGCAAAGCCAAAGGCACTGTCAGCTCCCAAACACAGCTGGGTTCTCAAGTCTCCTCAAAGCTCAGGCAGTCAATGAGTTTCTCCAAACTTTTATAAATGCCCATAGTGTTCTGCGCAATGACTCTCCAATCTTTTCTAGGAGTAAGATAATTTGTCTCCTCCAAAACAATGCATACCTCACCGTGTGTCAGAAGTTCTATGTAATAGCATCCCATCACTCCCCAGCGTCTTCCTTTCTGATGTGTGCTGGTTCAATATCTCTGCTTTCAAAGTCTTGGTGATGGTCCTCACTCTGATCTATCAGCATCTCTTGTGAGGAATTTTAGGGCACCAACATGAGTGATTTGTATATTTCTGACACCTCTCAAATATATGGAATGTTAGTTTTATATCCATTTTATGAGGGAGCAACATTACATTGAAATGTTTGGTTCTCCTTTTTATACACTTTTATATATATGGCAAAGCTACAGCTCAGGTCTTGATCTAAAACTTTAGATCCACATGCTTACCAACATGTCCATTTGGGTTTGAGTGTTTGTACACTAGACCTTCTATTTGATAGTATTAGAGTTCATGGTGAAAAAAGGCATAGCTGTTCATTCCTGGATCTCATTTTCATCTCATATCATCATGTAGTTGATAATCTCCAGCCTAACCTACAAAAATACATATTAAAAATACCAAATATGATATTTTAAATAAAAATTCTGGAAAAAATCCCGCCATATGCAATATTGACATCATCATTACAGTTAAATGCTATTACTGTAATGTTTCCAAATGGTGGAGCCACACTCTACCATCTTCCAAGGATATAGTGAATGGAACTACACTGTTTTATCTCACTTTATTTTATAGAAAATTGATATGGAGCATAAAGTTTAAGCCATTAATAATACTATGATAGGCATGATGATCAATATTGATTATCAATTTGATAGAATCTATACTCACTTAGGAGAGAAGTCTCTGAGCATGCCTCAGAAAGGTTGCATAAAATAGGTTAGGTTATGGACATGCCTGTGAGGAATTATACCTAGATTAGTTTAGTTGAGGTGAGAAGAGTCTTGCCCTCCTTTGCTGTATCTAGCATCACTCTCATGGATTAAATAAAAGGAAGACTAGAAGAGCATCATCAGCATTATCACTCTCTGCTGAAAAGCACAGAAACTTCACTCTTCTCTCTCTCTTTTTTTAAAGATATATATATATATATATATACATATATATATATATATATATATATATATATCTTTAAAAAATATATATTCAGACACACCAGAAGAGGACATCAGATCCTGTTACAGATGGTTGTGAGCCACCATGTGGGAATTGAACTCAGGACCTTTAGAAGAGCAGTCAGTGCTCTTAACTGCTGAGCCATCTCTCCAGCCTGAAACTTTACTCTTCTAACACCATTCATTCCTCAGTATGATGGGCCACATCCTGAAATCATGAGCCTATAAGTAAGTCCTTCCTCAAGTTGTTTTGGACAGCGATTTATTGCAGTTTTGTAGAAAGGAACTAATGCAGGAGGATTTGTAGTTTGGCCAGCTTTGAAGGATCTGCCCTTAAACATACCTGTACTTGGGTGTGGGATTAGTGATCCCCCATAACATGTATCTCATATCCCTGGATTCTTTAATGAGACAAGTCCTGTTCTTTCTTTGATGAAATTCTTGTGTTGATTAATGAGATACCCTGGTGAAATATACAACTTTGGGTTTCATATAAAATAAGCATCTTTTTTGAGGCATTCTCAATGCCCTGGGAATGCTATTCATTTTTTATAAATGACAGATACAATTTATCATGCTTTGAAGTATATGTGTGCATATACATATGTATGCATATATAAGCTCTAGCTAATTAACATGTGCAAATGCACCCTTGTTCTCTAAATCTATGACATACAGAACAACATTGGAAAAATATCCCAGGTAAGGCAAACAATACAAGATTATATAGGAATACTTTATTTTTTAAATCACAGACCCAAGTCATACTCAGGAATTCTAATTCTTGAAATCAAAAAAATTCTCAGGAATATGAATTTTAATAAGGCCTTCCAGGTATTATGGTTTTAATGTAAAATGCTTCCCATGGACATTTGTGTTTTAACATTGCTTCCCAGATACTGGTATTGGTTTTGAAGTTGAGAACCTCATTAGTGGTAGTGGGGCACTGGGAGCAGCCCTTTGAAGGTAATAGACAAGTGCTGCCTCTAGCACCATTCCATGTTCATTGCTTTGCCCCCATTTAAAGAAGCTGAAGTTGCAAGCTCTTCCCCACTGTGATGGACTGAAATATCCTGAAACCATGAGTTAAAATAAACCTTTCCTTCTTTGAGTTGATTCAGGCAGGCATATTGTCATAGTGAATAATACAAACGGCAATTGTTATAGGAAAATGGGCTTTTAATTCTTCATAGATCTTATACTGGCTACATGACATCAAATCACTGAAGTGATATTTTGGACTAATTGTACAAATGCTAGGTTTTGAGTATCAATGGGAGTTACTAAAAATCTTATTTTTACTGTCTTCTGCCCTAATACCCTCAAACCCAATTTTGTGAAGAATCTTTCTTTTAGCTCTCTGTTTCTATTAAAGAAGCTAAATCTGTCCTTCATCCTCAGTTTTACATGCATGATGGATTCTCTGAATCAAAAAGTTGCTATGGAGACTACGACTTGTTCTTAACTTGACAGACAGTCTTCAATTAGTTATGAGTTAAAGCAGTAGAGACTAGAGACAAACTATAATTAGGTTTTTTTGTGTCTTAAAATATAATGTGAAATTTCAGTGACATCATTAGCAGGTGAAGTCAAAAAAAGGTTTCCTTCAATTCTTCTTTCTTTTGCTCAGATCACCTCCCTTTTTTTTTTTTTGTAGACTAACAGGATTAAAACAGTTTGAATATTTATCATTGACTACTTTCGTGAAAAGAAAGTATTTTCCAAGGTGCCCATACTTATCTTGTTACTGAACAGAGTAAATTTTTTCCTCTCCAGGTTCCAGAAAAGTTCATCAAAGACAAATATTCCAAGCATTAGCTTGTGAGGATCTCCGTACAGTTGTCAGGAACTAATGGCTTGAAGAGTGGAGTTTTATTCACTCATAATTTGTAAACCAGAATTTAAAACTCAAGATATTAGCAAGGGCAGATTTTTATTTAAAGTATTTTAGCCCCTGTATTCTCTCTTATACTACCAATCTCTTATTTTCTTCTATATATTTGATGGCACTACTCTGCTTTGATGCTATTCTCATATTGCATATCTCCTAAAAATACATGATTCATGTCTTTGTGATATTGTCTTATTTCAGGGAACATGATGATCTCCAGTTTATCTATCTCTTTCCTGAGAACTACATAATTTCATTCTTTTTTTAAGACTGAATACAACAACAACCATAGACATGCACATTTCATTCAGTCAATCACTGACATGCACCTACGCTGATTCAATAAATTGCTTTTCCTCAACATTACAGCAATAAATATGGCTGTACAGGAATTCCTACATCAAATTGAAATTGATGATGGGAAGCATACACCACAAAGTTCATGACATTCCGTTGTTCTATTTGTAATTGTTCTACAAGCTACCATACACATTTACACAACTAAGATTACTTATATTCATACAATCAAGATATGAAGGGAACAAAAAGGTTGTATTTTCTTTTTGTTTTTGTCTTTCCTGGAGATAGCTATACTGACTGGGCTGAGAAAAACTTTTGATGTAGTTTACAATTTTCTTGGTAGTTAAAACGGTTGAAATTTTCTCCATATTTTATTGGTCATTTCAAATTATCTCTTCAGTTCATTTGCCATTTATTGGTTGTGTTCTTGGCTGTTTCATTTGAGGAAGTAGCTGCAAAACAATGTCTTCCATTCTGTAGGAAGTCCCTTTGTGCTGTTGACTCTTCTGATGCACAAGAAATTATGAATTTAATGTGCTCTCATTTGTAGTACTTTCTGGTATCCCATAAGCTTTTGGAGTCCTAGTCAGAAAGTCATTGCTCATGTGTGTATCTTTATGAATTTTTTAACAGTGGTTTCAAAGTTTGGAGTCTTGCATTAAAGTCTTAAAGTCTTTGATTTCAATTTATCCTTATGCAGACTGACAGATCGAGTTCCAGATTTCCAGTGAAGATGGCTGATTTTCCAATCTCATTTGTTAAAGAAGCTGTCTTTTTGTCTATAATCTGATTAGGACACCTTTGCTAAGAATCATGGCTGCAGTCATCTAGTCTGTAGAATCTAATGTATGTTCCTTTCATCTGCACAATTGCTTTTGTACCAGTAAAACAGTGTGTTTCTTACTGTGTCAACTATATAATTTGAAGAATTTGAAGTCTGGTGGTGTGATATTTTCAGTGTTAAATTTTTGCTTAGGATTTTTATCTACTTTATATTTCAATATATAATTTTAAAGTTATACTTTCCATTTCTGTGAAGAATGTTATTAGAATTTTGGTAGAGATTTCATTGAGTCTGTGGATCTCTTTGGGTAATCAAGTTTAGCAGTGTTTATTCTCTCAATGTATAAATATGAGAAATCGTTCCATATTCTACTGGATCCAATTCCTTCTTTTAGGACTTTGTAGATTTCACTTCAGATGTTTGGCCGGTGTTTGATTTTAGAAGATTTTTAATAATTCATTATTTTTTCATTGTCATAACTGAATATATTATTTTCAGCTAAGTATAAGTTTATTCATTACACTAACTTTCATTTCTATATTTTATCCTGTCATATTTTTTCTATTCTTTCTTGAAATATTCTTCCTTAGTTATCCACAATTACATTTTCTATAATACAAGTTATATACTTTGTTATATTCTTATGACTTATGAGTATCTTTTAACAATTAGTAATATACATTTAATTCTGATGCCTTATTATCACCTTTAGTACTATTTTTGTTCTTATGAAATTACATGATATTTTTTCAGGTATTTTGCTTTTCCTGTCAAATGTAGGCAATTCTGTTGTGTCTTAAATTTTTGGATATGTTCTTTTGTATTTCTATGTTTTATTTTAACATTCAGGCATATGAAACTTCCGATATCTACTTTGTATTTGGTATACGATAAGGGAATTTAAGATCAAATATACCAACAAGATTTCTTGATGAGTAACCTAAATTTTTCAAGTTTTAATGTCTCCTCTAATCTGAAAAGGTTATAATATACACCTTAGCATACTTCAGAGTCTCTTACTTTGTAATCTTAGTCTGTTTATTTATGTCAATACTATTATTTACTAATTAGGGTATCTTTTAATATTTTGTGATACTGGGTAGTGAATCTAGGGCTCACTCATGATAACCCGATATTCTAACATTAATCTACATTCCCTACTAAGTTCACCAGTATAGATTTTTAATGAATTAGTACATATTTTACTATTTGATGGAAAGGTTTCCATTCTTGGCTACTCTTTTAGAATTAAGTTTGCTGTCCTCGAAACGTTATGTCTCCATATTAATTTTAGTTTATTACATTTGATTTAATGTGTTTTCTAGATGTTAGTGTAATTAGAATTAAATGTATGCATGGAGAGGTGGGATGTATATATTTGGTAAGGGTACATTCAATCTGCTACCTGGAGTTATCTCATATAGCACTCAAATATTTTATTTGAAGAAGTAAAACACAATATTATTCTCCACCTAGAAATTTATCCCTTTTGTTAAGACCATCAGTAGGTATATTTATACTATTATTGTGAGTGACAATTTTAATCATAAGTACTATTTTATTATTGATGCTAAGAAACAAAATTAAATATTTATGTTGATGCAATAACCAGAAAGCATGCTGAGCTCTATTGTTAGGTCTATTAATTTGCCTAAATTTTGTATTGTTTTTGTTATACTGAGAATAGTATTATTCTCACATAATGAATTTTTTGTCTTTCTCAGTCATTAGAATGTTTATTTTCTATGCTTTTACTTTTTTCATAAGTGTAGTTTTCAGCATCCAATATCAGGAAAGCATAATCATATGTGTCTTTTCCATGACTTTAATTATAATTCTATTTTTAAATAATTACAGATACCATTTGTTCTAGATGTTTCTTAGAATTTTCTCCAAATGAGGTATATTGTTTAGTATCTGCGTACCGATCTATTTGACTTCTTTGAACCACATTATACTAAAAAGAACTGTCTTAGGTCATATGATGAATATACGAGCAATAACAAATATAATGAGCACAAAACAGTCAGTGTATAATTTTGTGACATACCACAGATGGAGCCTTAAGCTAGGATCTAAGGTTCAACAGACAAATATTCAAGGTCACAGAGCTTTCCTTGGTGCCTGGATTGAGTCTTAAGCTTGACTCCAAGGCCAAATAAACAACCGATGAGCTACTAAGTCAGAATTGTCAACCTCATGCTGTGAGCTGCAGCCTGAATTCTGGCCCCTGCATGCATTGGTTGGTCTCTTTGACTTTAGTGCTGTTGTCTAGAATATGGTACATCAGCATCTGTAGTACATGTTGCTGTGATTTCTACTCACTATTTTATTTCTAGCTGACCATTGAGAGTCTAGTCCTCCTGATACAGAACTGTACCCCAAGAGAAGTATATCCATTGTTAGAGGAAGATGGATCCCCACAACTGAAATCACAGGCTCTGGGGAATCCTCTCACTGTGGCAGATGTGTAAAGAAAAGCAACACATCAGAAAAAACCGACTTTCTTAACTTTTAATGATTAAGATTTTAATGCTTTGAAGTTCAAGAAGGTATTTCAGACCCAGTTCTGTGTTCTGAGAATATTATTAATATTCTCTTATCTGTACACAACTGGAACTTTTTATCTTCTGTGAGGGGAGCTAAATTCATGATACCTTTTTCTCCTGTTTTGCTGAAACCCAGATAGATAGGTACTTTACAAACAAGGGTATAGTACCCTTGCAAATCACATGATGCCAAGTTTGTTCGTTTTTTTAAATTAGATATGATTTTGAAACATGGTATTTTGCAGAGCTGAAAGCAAAGTTACTGTGGTAGAACTAAATACTAGAGATATTAAATTCACCAAGAGAGCCCTATGTCTGTTCCTAAGACTCACTTGATTCCTAAAGCATTACACAAGGTCATGGTAAAATCTTTCACTGAGCTATAGACTCATTCATCCATTACATCACTAGTTTAAATGAACTGTTCCTTAATGTTTTCCATTTACGAGTTTCCATGATAAATAATCCAATTATGAATTCATTAAGCTTCAACATTTTTATTATATATACAATTACTGACAATTTATTTTCTTAAAAATAAACTTCATTTAACCCTGCATGTTTAAAAATGCTTTATAAAATTGGTTATTCATGCCTTAGAATGAATTGCTCTCGATGCCTTCTCCTTCTTATTGAAGATGCATGCCAGACAGTTCTTCTAAGTGGACTCAAAGAATCAGTTCTAAGGACTGAAAAATAAAATATTTTCAATTCTGTAATCATCTATTTTATTCTTTTTACATGTATACCCCACCTATACATTGAAAAGAATTAGAAAAGAAATATTTGCTAGTCATTTTTAAAAATTATTTAATTTTTTAAGATCATAAAATTATATAATTTCTCCCTTACCTTTCCTTCCTTCAAATATTTCCATAGACACAGACAATTGTCTGTGTCGTTATCATACACCTTTGAATTGTGCAGAAAGCGGTGACTCCCTCAATACAAAGGAGTAACATAGTACAGGCTGAGATACTAAGGAAATGGGTCTTATTTGCTTGGTTTCAAAGAAGAAGTGCTACAACACACACACACACACACACACACAACTTAGTTTGGTGGCTCTACATTCTGACAGAAGACCAAAAAAGCAGAAGGATTGAAAAGCTAGCTAGCTAGACAGCTCAGAAAGGAGCAATGAAAACTAATCAAAATGTTACTGGGTTTTTAACTATGTTGGAGATGTTTGCATTTTTGTTGTTGTTTTGGAATGGTACATCAGTGATTGGCCTAAATATTTCTTCACTGTCTTCTTCCTGCATACATTATCCCATTTGCCAAATAACATGCCACCTAGTGGTTTTCATCTGAGATAGATACTACTTTGGGTGACTGAAGATGGGGAAGAGAAAGGGTGTGCAAAGAGTTCTTTCCTTCTCTATTGAGATATTCCAACACCAAAACCCTCCTATTGTGAACGTTCCCCAGGCTCATAATTTCCATGTAAATTATGATGTAATTTCCTTACACTTTCACAAGGGAAATAAAACATCCTATAGTACTTTCTCTTGTGCAAATTTCAAATGATCAAATAGAGAGATAAATTTGGGCAATAGCATTTTTGAAAAATATTCTGACCCCTCAAAAAGTGGCAAAATTATATGGGGGGCGGGGTGACTTGCAGACTCAGTGACTTTGGGTAATCCAAAGAATTAATTAATCCTAAGCCTTCCCAAGTGAATAAAAAGAATATGTGAGAAAAAAAACACATTCTTTCCATACATTATTATTTCCAAAAAGCATTTATATGTAATGCATGTAATACAAAATTCAAAATATTAGATCAAAGAATATCCAAATAACATATAATGATTACACTTCAAACTATGGTATTTAAAGTGCCGTATGTTTAATTAGAACAACAAACTCTGATGAATCAGTTGATTTTGTTTTTACAAGAATGTAGTGGCATGAAAATCAGTAATACTACATTCTTCCTTGCCAACACCATTCAAATTCCTTTTTTTTTTCATTTTCACCCCATTGGAATACTCTGATTTATTGGATGTTGATATGAGTTTTTAATGTGAAAAGTATATGCAATCCACCTTATCTAGTGAATGTATAAAATAGTTGTCATCACAAGTCAAGTATATCAGTAATTACCCCAAACCAAACAAGCCCTGTACTATACTGGGAAGATATTGTCATAATATGCCACTGTGAGTAACATCACTCTATTGTCTGCTGTTTCTGCTATTATTATTTTCTCAAAGATGAGTTTTGTGTCTGTCTTTAAAGATTCTGGAGCTGTTTGACAAACTACTACAAGGCAAAGGGAGTACTAGACAAAGGTAGAAAGTCGTGGCGACATAGGATCTCTTAAATATAATTGAAGGAGCTGTGAGACATGTGAGCGCTAGCTTGTTGCTGGAATTAGTGGTTGCTTTCCAGGCTTCAAAGCTACTATTTAATAATGCATTAATTAAAAAATACAAATAATTAAAAAATAATCACTATTGCTGTTTCTTTTTTTTTTTTTTTTTTTTTTTACTTTGTGGAGAACTAATTCCAAGTCTAGGATTTTTCCAGCAATGACCATATTCCAAATGAAAGGAGCTAGAAACTCCCCTGGAATGAGAGGTAACTCCTCTGCATTAGGAGTCACATGTGTCCTCCTACCTTACAGTACTGCCTCAGACTCTCATCATTCACACTACTGTCAAACACCTGCTGTATATCAGGAAATGGGCTTGTAAATCAAAACCAAACCCTACCTCGAGAAACTCATCATAAACGTGTGTGCTACCATGCCTGGGTACAGAGTTCGTTTCTTGTGTTTCATAATTTAAAAGCTAAATATAGGTAAAACATATTTAATCAACGAATTATTTGGGCCATGAGCCAATACCCACTCAGTTGTAAACATAGATTTTAGTGTTATTTCTCATATTCCCTGAGGTTTTCCAATGGTTTTTTTTTTTTTATTTTCTAAGTTTTTTTATTTACATTCCAAATCATTTCCCCTTTCCCATTTCCTCCCTCCCCGAAAGTCCCATAAGCCCCCCTCCCTCCCTCTTTTCCCCATTCAACCCCCTCTCGCTTCTCTATCCTGGCATTTCCCTACATCCAGTCTTTCCAGGACCAGGGGTCTCTCCTTCCATCTTCTTGGAAATCTATTGATATGTGTATTGTGTCTAGGGTATTCCGAGATTCTGGGTTAATATCCCCTTATCAGTGACTGCATACTATGTGTGTTCTTTTGTGATTGGGTTACCTCACTAAGGATGATATTTTCAAGTTCTGACCATTTGCCTAGGAATTTCATGAATTCATTGTTTTTAACTGCAGAGTAGTATAAAAGGACTCTCAAGAGCAATTTAGAATAAAGATGCAGTTGTACCGTAGATGTCAACATTTTTGAACTTCATATAAGCTATTCCATCACTGACAGATACTACATCTTAAATATATTTGACTAACACATTATTTATTTTTGGATGAAGAAGATAATCTTTATGCTTCTACTAATTTTGTTACTTTAAGTAAATATGCTAAATGGTAGCAGTGAAACAAGAAAATGCATTTTAATTATACAATCAACATATATAATACAAAGCAAGAGTTCTGAGGAGCTTTTTCCATTCCTAGGATTTTAATTAAAATGAATGAACTGAAAATTTATTAATAACTTGATAATTTTATTTAAAGCATTTGCTTCCTGAGAAGAGCAGTTATGCCCACATATGAAAAGGGAAGTACAATCAAACAGAAGAAATGTATTGAAATCAATCGATGAGGACCTAACTATAAGAAGAAAACTGGATGAATTAGAGATTGAGAAGTGTTCTCTGTTAATACGTTGTTCTTTCTATGGTGTTGCAGTCTCCTTCAGCTCTTTTAATCCTTCCCCTAACACTTCCACAGGGGTCCCAGGTTGGCTCTAAGTGTCTGCATCTGTCATAGTCAGCTGCTGGTAGAGCCTCTCAGAGGATAGCTATGCTAGACTCCTGTCTGCAAGCAAAACATGGCATCAGAAATAGTGTCAGGGTTTGGTGCCTACACATGGGATGGAATCCCAAGTTGAGGCAGTTACTGGGTGGTTTTTCCTTCAATGAATTGTACAGGTAAATGGATGCAAATAGAAAATATCATCCTGAGTGGGGTAACCTAGACCCAAAAGGATATGCATGGCATGAACTCACTGATAAGTGGATATTAGCCAAAAAGTACAAAAAGTACATGATACAACTCACAGACCGTAGGAAGCTTAACAATAAGGAAGGTCCAAGTGTAGATACTTCAGTCCCACTTAGAAGGGGGAACAAAATAATCACAGGAGGCAGAGAACAGGAGGGACCTGTGCGTGAGAGGAGAGGGGAAGGAGAAATGGAGCAGGATCAGGTATGGGGGGAGAAAGGAGAGAAGTCCAGAGGGCCAGAGGAATGAGTGGAAATATGTAGCAGGAAGTGTGGGGGATGGGGTAACCTACAGAAAGTCCCAGAGACATGGGATGCGAGAAGCTACTGAGACTCAATGAAGATGACATTAGCCCAAATGTCCAACCGTGGGGAGATGAAACCTTAAGAGACCACTTCCATTAGAGAGACATAGCTCCAGTTAAGACATAAGATCACCTACCCATTTTCAAAATTTTTGATCCAGAATTGTTTCTTTTGGGAAGAGAGGGGGGTGCAACGTACTTTACAGATGGTATTCAGGAGAGTAGGGAGCGCTCCTTAGGCCCTTCCTGTTACTAATGGGGTCTGAGACAGAAATTGTGAGAGAGATGTCAGTGTTGGGGGCTGAGCTGGGACAGGGACTCCTCAGCAACAAAGAGTCTCTCTCTTGCTCTCAGTGTTCTTGCTAGGGTGGGCAGTTTCTGCTTAAAGGAAATGCGGGGACACAAATGGAGCAGAGACTGGAGGGTTTATATTTTTTAAATCATAAGTTTTCATTTGTTAAGCCTTTCCATATATCATGAAGTCTTTTCTGCCCTGTGATCCCCACATGCTATTGACAACATTAAACAAAATAGTCATCTGGTATTTCCTGTGAACAAATAGGAGCTGAAGGGGTTGCAGCACTATAGGAGGAACAACAATATGAACCACCCAGTACCCCCCAGAGCTCCCAGGGACTAAACCACCAACCAAAGAGTACACATGAAGGGACCCATGGCTCCAGGTGCATATGCAGCAGAGGATGACCTTGTTGGACATCAAAGGGAGGAGAGAGAGGCCCTTGATCCTGAGAAGATGATATGCCCCATTTAGGGGAATGGGATGGGGAAGTGGGAGTGTTTGGATTGGTGAGCAGGGGGAGGGAGGATGGGTTAGGGGTTTTTTTTGGGGGGTACAGGAAAGGGGACAACATTTGAAATGTAAATAAAGAATATATCTAATAAAAAATGATACAGTGTAAAAAAAAAGACACTTGACGTGACATGGTCTTTTCCTCAAGTGTTTTTCCCTATGACTACTTATGGCTACAAAGCTTTAACCTAGACTATATTATTCATATAGGTAATTCAGAATACTAGCTCATGTGGTTTTCTTGTGGTTTCATACTTATGAGGTTTCTTGGAATCAAAGAAATCTTTATTAAAAAAGTAATAAAACAATTATCTTCATTATTTATCAAACCCTTCTTTTTTTAATATAAGTGCAAGTTTTTTGTTTTTTTTTATTTTTTATTTTCTATATTTTTTATTTACAAACACTTCTGTCTGTCTGTGAAAACATACCCATTTTACCATGGCTATTATTCTATTCCAATTGAATACTTAAATGACATACCCACTCTGGTGTTTTCTGGCATTCCTACAACAGCAATATTTCTAATTTATGGACTGGAACATGAACAACTTATCAGTGTATATTCCACAGA
Organism: Tokudaia tokunoshimensis; assembly: GCA_036184795.1. NCBI lineage: Eukaryota > Metazoa > Chordata > Mammalia > Rodentia > Muridae > Tokudaia > Tokudaia tokunoshimensis. The sequence continues at coordinate 29,131,938 of BTHU01000010.1, read as the reverse complement.
ACAGAAGGATTCCCACTCATCTAGCAGCCATTAACTGTGTATGACTCTTCAGGGAGAGAAGGGACTTCATGAGCCTATACCCTATCTTTCTTAGTGAGGGTTTTACTGCTGGAAACAGACACCATGACCAAGGCGATTCTTATAAGGACAACATTTAATCAGGACTGGCTTACAGGTTAAGAGGTTCAGTCCATAATCATCAAGGCAGGAGCATGGCAGCATCCAGGCAGGCATGGTGCAGAAGGAACTGAGAGATCTCCATCTTCATCTGAAGGCTGCTAGCAGAATACTGACTTCCAGGCAGCTAGGATGATGGTCTTAAAGCCCACACCCACAGTGACACACCTACTCGAACAAGGCCGTAACTCTTAATAATGCCATTCTCTGGACCAAGCATATACAAAACATTACATTCCACTCCCTGACCCCCATAGGCTTGTTCAAAAATATGAGTCTATGGGGGCCATACTTAAACATTGCATAATGCAAAATGCATTTAGTCCAACTACCAAAGTCCCCATAATCTATAGCAATCTCAACAATGTTAAAAGTCTCTTCTGAGATTCATCCAATCACTTAACTGTAATCCCCAATGCAATACAGGAAACCAGCTGGGCAAATTCCAAACTCTGCATCTCTATGTCTGATGTCAAAGCAGTCTTCGCAACAAACTTCTTTCTCCTGGGCTGGTTCTACTCCCTGTTAGCAGCTTTCCTCCGCAGATAGCCCATGGCTCTGGCATCTCAAATATCTTGGGGGCCTCCAATGCAACCTCAGTGTTACAGCTTCTTGTTTCAATTTCTGGGATCCACACATGTTCTTCTGGGGTCCTCCAAAGGGCTGGCGGCTCTGCCTGCGGTAGCGCTCAGGTTGATCCACCCTACTCCTTGTATCAACTTCTGTCTTAGTCAGGGTTCTCTAGAGTCACAGAACCTATGGAATGTCTCTCTATATTGAGTGACTTTATTGTGATGACTTACAGTCTGTAATTCAGCTAACCCAACAATGGTCAGCTGTGAATGGGAAGTTCAAGAATCTAGTAGTTGCTCAGTCTTACAAGGCTAGTAGTTTCACCTGGTCTTCTGTAGAAGTAGGTTCAAACAGATGTGGTAGCAAGTAAGTGCAAACAGGCAAAGACAAGTGAATCTCCCTTCTTCCAATGTCCTTATGTAGGCCTCCAGAAGGTATGGCCCAGATTAAAATTGTGTACTAGCAAGCCTGGATCCGGGACTTGCTTTGTCCCTGGCTGACCTTGATCTCCTTACCTCAGTATCCTGGGATTAAAGGCCTGTACTATCCTGCCTGGCCCTAAGCTTTTTTCATGGCCACTATACCTCAAGATCTCCATGCCAAGGTACAAGTCAGAAATTTGTGTCTTCAGCATCATGATCTGGATCACAAGTGAGTCCTCTAATTCTAGATTATAGTTCATTCCAGATACAGTCAAGTTGACAACTAGGAATAGGCCATTCAATCCACTCCTTGTCAACTTGACACAAATACTAACTCATGTTTAAATGAAACAATAACCAGGTCATAAATATGCCTAATATGATTTAACCTTTCCTTGTACAGTTGCAAATGCATTTGTAAATTTACAGTAGGTCAGTGTCCCTTGGAAATCTTATTTTAGTATCTCAACTTAAATACCAATTGATATTAAAGAAATTGGAAGAATGCACAAATATCTATACAAATGTGTTAACAAGATAAAACAGAAGCATTCATATTCTTTATAATCCTCATTTCTGCAACTGGTCACATGGTCTTACCTTTACTACCCATTCTTAGTCAATTAATGCCTTATTTTAATTGCTGACACACAGAGGCTGAGACTTGAATTTTTGCTGTAGTTCAGTCAACCTTATAATGAGGGCTTCAATTTGATTTTCTGCAACTTGAGATCTATGACTGCTATACAGAAGATTCTCTTCAAGGGCACATTTTAAAAACTTTAGATTGTTTATTTGCATCTGGAGTCATTCAATTTTGTCATGCAGATCATTCTTTTCCTTAATTAATTTGTCCAGACATACTAAGAGCAATAAGCCAGCAAAATCATTTTCCTTGTTTTCTCTCAAACTGTAGAACATTTTGTATACCAGGTCACCTAATTCATTGCCAGTTGCAATTGATGGATCAAGATAATCAAAGGCATTAGTTTCTTTAAGTTTGAAATATAGTTTCCATTGCAGACCTTCAATATTCTCTGAGCTCCCAGGAGAAAGAGTATCTGGAAAGGTTTTAGTAGTTGAAGATCATGGTGAATTAGAAGGTGATAGCAAATTATTAAGCCAATTCCAGATACTTAAAATTTTGATTCATCTTTAAACTTTTGCTCCTCTAGAACCAGTCCTGATACCAACTTCTGTCTTAGTTAGGGTTTTAGTGCTGTGAACAGACACCACGACCAAGGCAACACTTATAGGGACAAAATTTCATTAGGGCTGGCTTACAGGTTCAGAGGTTCAGTTCATAATATCAGTGCAGAAGTATGGTAGCATCCAGGCAGGCATGGTGCAGGAGGAGCTGAGAGTTCTATCTTTTCATCTGAAGGCTGCTGTGAGATTTGCTTCCAGGCAGCCAGGATGATGGTCTTAAAGCCCACACCCAATGACACTCCTACTCCAACAAGGCCACAATTCCTAATAGTGCCACTCCCTGAGCCGAGCATATATAAACAATCACACTGTCCAACATGGGATGTTGAAGTGTCCAGGGTTGTATCATGCTTGCAAAGGGAACTGTAGCTTCTGTAGTTTCTGATTGCAAGTATCATGCCATATGCAGGAGATAGAATTACACAGCACCTTCCTCATATTCTAACTCTTACCTTCTTTCTACACTCTTTTTCATCAAGCCCCTAGGCCTTAAAAAGTGTGATATAAATATTTTGTTTAGGGCCCCCATTGTTATTTTTTTCTCAGCATGTTGACCAGTTGTGAGTTTATATTAGTCACTATCCACTTTATAATAGAAGCTTCTCTCTCGAAGACTGAAAACAACATCCATCTGTGGATATGAACAAAAACATTTAGAAGGCAGATTGACAGTATGAACATTTAGCAAAACAAATCCACCCCCCCACCCAAAAAAAACTTATGTACTTCCCAGCCATAGGTTTTTGACCACGTTAGCAATACTGGGAATGTTTTTTCTCCATGGATGAGAGGTTCTTCTATCCAAACAGAAAGTAGTTCCTCACAAGTAGTCATATCATTATTACAACAATTGGCATATCTTGCCTGGTAAGTTGATGTTATATGGTGGAAATGACTCCCAATTTTAAATTAGAGGTAACCTTAATGACTTCAGAAGGGATTAAAATCCCCTTAGCGTATCTTAGCAAGCTCATCTGATGTGATCCTTTTCCACTTTTTCTCGTTATAAGTCTCCTACCATTATTCCACATCCATACACCCATTTACTTTGAAATTATCTTTTAGTCTCAGAATATACATACATATTATTTGTGTTTATAAAACTAACTTGGCAGATCTTTTTTCCATGCTTGGAAAACCATTTCTCACTTGACCTGAATGTGTAACTTATTCTAGTTAGAAGAACTTAAACGAAAAGATAAACCTTGCATGTATCTATTCTGCTCAGTATTTTAGAAGAATTTGGCATTACTTGTTCATTTATACTAATTATATTTAATTAACATCACTTGTATTTTACAAGTTATATAAAATTAAAGTTGCCTCATGACCTTTAAATAGGATATTAAATGATTAAGTACACACAGGTTGACAAAATAAAAGCTTTCAGGCTTATATTGTCTATCAGAAGCCTATTTCTGTCACAACTAGTTTTGTCAAACTAAAAAGAATCATCATGTGAAACTTGTTCATTACATACCACTGTAGTATTCACTGGATAAAGTCGTCTCTGCTGCTCTTCTTTTTCTATTGAGAAAGGGAAGTTTGATCTCTTTCTTAGAAAACTATACATTCTAAATCTCCTTATGAAAATTTTCCTAATAAAACAGAGTCTAAGCTGGTGAGCCAGTGCAGAGAAATGAATGTACTTGTCTATCTTGGAGCTGTCTCTATTCAGAGCTGCCTAGTTTCCTGGAGGCCAGCATCCTATTGTGCTGCCTGCCCTACTATGAACATAATTGAGATGGCATTTGCACTTAGAAACACATTCATTGTGTCCAGTTTAGTCAGTGAGAGAGAGAGAGAGAGAGAGAGAGAGAGAGAGAGAGAGAGAGAGAGGTTTGTTTACTTTAAAGAGAAGCATTAGCTGTACTGTTTGGCTGCAAATCAAAAGCTGTGCTTTTCAACAAACATTGGAGACAGTAAAATGATATTTTGCTTTAAGCTTTTCTCTTCCTTATACTAGATTTCACTTCTAAAGCTGGACAGAGGGAGAAGACATTGTTAATTAATCCATCCCTGACTCCCAAAGCTCTGTATACTCAACTCATTACATAAGAAAATATGAAGAGCACCTTACAGTATGGATGGAGCATGTCCTTCATACTAACTAATGTAAGTTATTTTTGTTGGGTGTAATTATTTTTACTTCACAATTTTAGCAAAATGTCCTCCTGACACAATAATATTACACATTCAATAAAACACTGATAATATTCTGTAATAGCAATAAGCATTTTGGACTTTCTGAACTCAATTATGTGAACAACATTCAGGATAGTAGTGCAATGGTTAATTTTAATATGGATATTTACTTTCATGGAAGCGGTTTACAGACCTTTTGGACAGGATGATAATAGGTTCATTTCTTTCTAAAATCGATACTTCTTCATCAGGACCTACATTTAAAGTTCCATTTGCATTTTACAACATCTTTAGCTTGCCCTTCGTTTGTTTTATTTTATTTTTCCATTGCCCTAAACTTAAGACATATTTCTATTATCAATACCACGTGCATCAAATGCCTCTGGCAGTTATCACTTTTAAGCAGCCTTTCCTATAATCACCATCAGGAGCAGTAAACTCATAAAAGGTGTCAAAATGATGGATGACTCTCCCCAGTGACCTTTGATGCCTCCAACATGCAGCTGCGAGGGGATGGGAAATGAGGAACTGCACATAAAGCAATCTGTAGCAAGGATGCAAAGAGTCATACTCACCAAAATCATAGACGCCTTTTTGTTAAAACAGTAACAAAATAAAAAGAAAAGCATATGGGGAATTCATAGGTCATTTTTAAATAAGCATCAGTCTGGTGCTCTTTTATAGATTCATTATCTCTGAGGCCAGGGTACTACAAGAGAAGGAACACAAAGGCAGAAATGAGCATTGCCATGGCTGTCTCCTCTGTGAAGGTCATCATGAATAGTCTGCACTTAGCATAGTCTAGTTGCCCTAGAGCAGTCCTACTTTGTGTGTGTGTGTGTGTGTGTGTGTGTGCGCGCGCGCGCGGGCACGTGTACATGTGCGCACATGTTCGTGCACATGTGTGCCTGTGTTTAACATCTTCTGGTAATTAAGCAATTATCCCAAGATCACCAGTACGGAAGTGTCAAATATAGGATTCAGTACCAAATAGCTCTTTCTCAGACTAGTATAAGGATGAATTTGCAATTTCTATAAAAACCTATGAGAGCATCTGGCCTATGGTCCCTAAGTGTGAAATTATAGCTAATGTTGTTATTACCTATGCCTATTTTTGTAGCACGTACATGAAGATCTCCCAAATACCAGGACATGTACTCATCCGATCAGAAAATAGATAAGTACCTATTTTATGCCAGATATCAGTGGTCAAATAGCAAGACATACACAATTCCTGTATGAATCTATATAACTTATATCCAGACACTACATATGCAAAAAAAACCTAAGAACATTAAAACCATACATTTTTTGCCCACCTAGAAATCCATGACCCTGTGCAAAACTTTCTGTTTCAAATATCTTTGGGAATTCCCAGTGGGTGTTCAATCACATCCTGGAGCAATCTGAATTAGCTTGATGCTGACATCTTATTATATTGTTATCCCTTTTTCCACAAAATTGACCAAACACTCATCTCAACAGCTGATGCTACTGTTTTTAGCTCACATTATGAAATGTTGTCTCCCAGGAATTTCACAATGTTATTTGAGAAATCAAGGTCCCTTCTTAGGATTCTTTTTCTCATTAATAAAGAATGTAAGATGAGACTCATGAAGTAGGAGGACAGATTTATTAGAATTAAAAAAAATGCATAGAGTAAAGGGAATGTTTAAATCTCAGCTGCCTGGAAGATCAAGGTGAAGGAGAAGAAGAAAGAAATCTGTGACTCTTGTGAGTTAAGCCTGGGGGGTTTGGTAAGCAGCTACATGGCAAAAAGGCAGAGAAGAAGAAAAACCAACAAACAAAAAATATAAGATCAAGAAAGAAAGAAAGAAAGAAAGAAAGAAAGAAAGAAAGAAAGAAAGAAAGAAAGAAAGAAAGAAAAACAAAACAGACTTAGGCTCTAGCCAGCATCCAGAAGAAAGAGACCAGATAGAAGAAAGTGTGATGCTTCACAAAGGGCAAGAAATCTGGGAAGTAGGAATACACTAATTCATTAAGGAGGTAATTATGCCCCTACCCCATCTCTTTAGCATGGTATTAGATGAATTTGCTTCTCTGGGGGTTGGTTTCTTAGTCAGGTGACTGAGTGTCCTAACTGGCTTAGTTCTTATGGTTTTGGATAGCTAGGAATGGTATCTCTCCATTGAGGCCAGTAGATTCCTTTCTCTTGACCAAGAGAAAGGAGCTTTCCCTATTGAACCTCCATGCTGACTGTACTGGGACTGAAAGAATATTGAATAACCGTGTCCTAATGGAGCCAGAGGCAAATATTTCTCCCCTTCAACTATAGTGCTCATTTTTCATAGAGACAAGCCATGACCTTGGGGGTGGCCTGAGGACCAGAACCATGTCTCTCTTATTTTTATTTACCTGTCACTTTAGAACTTTCTGCCCTTGAGTGTCCAGTACCAACATAATGACTTTCTCTGAGCCAGATAAGGTTTCATAGTAAATATTCAATGAACAAATGTTTTGTGTTTAAAGACAACAGTAGAAGATTTTAAAAAAATGGAGAAAGTCTTAGAGTAGTTACAACTGTGGATGTGGATTGTGTCGAGTTCTTATGAATGCCAGTTGCTGAGTGATGTGAAGAACAAGATTGATCACCTACATCATCATAATGAAAAAAATGGTTTGAGCTGTAACATTGGGAATCCGAAGATTTGTCATGGGTTTAAAGTACCAAAAGCTGTAGGGACATTTGAGAGGTTGTGACCTAGGCTTGTAATTCTGGTTGTTACCGTCTTAAGAGTCAGAGGCCAGTCACTGTAAATACTGCATGCATATTAATGACTTGGGGATGACTTTTAGAGACCCTCTTCAAAGGAAAAGAGAGTAGAATGCTAATTTTTTAAATGAATTTTTGAAGTATCAAAGAAATATCTAATATTGTGATAACTGTGTAATAGCTCCAAATATAGTATGTTTATCTGGTTGTTCCTAATGTTCTCACCTTTAAACCAGTAAAGCATACCAATGTCCCTGCCTGAGATTTGAGCCACCAGAGGCTAAATCAAATGATAACTTCCAAATTCCTTTCCTGCCCTTCAATGTTTGAAGTGTGAAATGTAAAATTTCAATGTTCTCATATTGCTTTATCAGGACTCCTCCATTTGGCAGTTGATATTTTGTATCTTATATTTGCATCATCTCTCTCACTTAACTGTAGGCTATGGAGTAGAGAAGAAAAGAAGAAAAAAAGCTTTGTGATTTAGCTCTTGCCTCTCTGTCTCCCCAATAGACCAACCTCATTAAATCAGTTATCTGGCTTGTTCATTCTCCAGACTGGCATATCGTACCTTAGGAGACTGTGCAAACACAGTAGGTCGCAGAAAACCAAGCACCATTTCTGGTTCACAATAGTGGTTTAAAGCTGATGTTCCCTCTCTTTCCCTTTGTTCATTAAAAGAAAATATCTGCATTGGCTTGTTTTTAAGTACTATTGCTAATGCTGTGTCTTGGATGTATCTGGGTTTGTAATAACTGCACAAAATAAGCAAAGAAAAGCCCTGCATTCTGGAGTCCAAGATCAAAGTTTAGTACATGTAAAACTTGCAATTTATGTAAATTAGTATCAGCTTAGTTCATATATACACTTTATATAATATTTGTGGACTCCAAGAACTTAATGTATAATCCCATCAAGATATTTTGTTTTATGCCTCCTATAGAATAGTTAAGTATTATATAATGATCCATCTCCGTTGGGTTAAGGAAAAGAAAATACATAAGAAAAAGCTGAAAGCACCCCTTTTCTCACTGCTTTCTAAATAAATTTAACACATGAATTATTTACTTGGCTCAACAATCTAAAACTTTGCCTCAGAACAGCATAGTTTCTGGAAAAACAGTATCTTGCTACACCTGGGATTCCTGTTAATTATATAAGCAGAAGGATCACTCAAGTCAACTGGCAACACACACAGTTCAAATGTTACATTATCCAGGGACTAGGATATGAATTATTGAGTTGAAGCTATATGCATAATTAGCATTTCCTTGTATGTTTATTAGAATTTTGAATAAATTTGAGGGTTACAATTTTACTGCTATAATATATATTACTTAAAGTTAAAATATGAGTTTCTGGGCTCTCTGGCTGGCTTAATTGTATATACTAATGTCCTGAGTTTATTTAATATAACATTGAAGAAACAAAATACATGATGTTGGAGATGATGTTCTCTTGGTTTTACTTCTGTATATATATATATATATATATATATATATATATATATATATATATATCATGAAGAAGTAGAGAAAACTCCAACATTCAAGGTAATCTCTGAAAAATTACTGTTCTGTTACTTTATTAGAAAAGGCAACTTCATGTAAGAATATTTGAAGACATAATGTAATCACAAACTTCTGATATTCTTCTGACTCAGCACTACATTATGGTTATTATGCTAAATTCTGTAATTATGAAGGTGAATATGATAAGAACTTTGCCTTCAAGCATCTCACACCCTACAACATATAAAATACACATTACAAACTAGCATTGTAATATAATTTAGAATGTGTTACTTTAAAATAATCATTACATACTAAAGTGATCGGGGTGATCGTGCTTACATTAAGCAACATGTATATACAGTCAGTCAACTGTGGTAACTGAGGGGGTAGGAAGCTGGGGAATTTGAATGTTGTTCTTTCAGAACGTATTTTTAGAGGTTTTGTCTTTTAAGGATAATTACAATTATCTGTGGAGGTAGTATGATCTAGTAGTAGTGTCCTTTTGTAACAAGGTGAGCATTTGACAGACATGTTATAGTTTAACATGATATTCCTGTGCTGACTTTTGAACATATAAATGGCATTTGAAATGTTTGGTTCACATGGTCACTTGCCTGATAACAGCCCATTTTGGTCTATGAAAGGTGATGGTATTAAAATTCTCACAAATCATATCCTTCTGTTTTCTTCCACTTCTCTAAGTCCATTGCATTTAGTGTATCACCACCACCATCAACACAACTACCACCACCACCACCAGTAGTAGTAGTAGTAGTAGTAGTAGTAGTAGTAGTAGTTGTAGTAGTAGTAGTAGTAGTAGTAGTATATACTTATTAATGATGATTAGAGGTTTTGCTGAGCACAATGAGTTCATAGCAAGTGAAAAAATTATGTTTACTCCCTTATAATCTAAGGAATAGGGCCTGGCAACTGTGAATGAGAACATTCCTAGTGTAGAAACAGGCTCACAGTATAAACTGAGGATGCCAGGTAAACATCTCCTTTGTTTCGGCTGGTGAAAGAATACAAAAAAGTATAAAAGACCATTGTCCTGTGGTTTCTATTGTGATGAAATGCTGTAACCAAAAGCAACTTGAGGAGAAAAGGTTTTATTTCACTTACACTTTTATACAACAGTTGATTTTCAAAAGCAATCAAAGTAGGAATTTGAGCAGGACAGGAACCTATAGGACTTGATGGATAGGCCATGAAGGAATGCTTCTTACTGGCTTGCTCCTCATAGCTTGCTCACTATTATTTCTTTTGGTACCCAAGACCAACAGTCCAGTGTGGTACCACCCACAGTGGTTTAGAGTCTCATTCAGTAATCACTAGCTAATAAAATGCACTAAAAGCTTCCCTACACTCTGATTTTTAAAATATTTTATTACTTATTCACTTTACACTCACTATGCCTCCCCAGCCACCCCCTCTCACAATCTCTCCTCTGAAACTCCTTCCCTTTCTAGTTTGAGTAAGTGGGGACCTCCTGGGTAACCCCCAACCCTGACACACAAGTCTCTGCAAGAGTAGGCACATCAACTCCCACTGAGGACAGACAAAGCAGCTCAGCTAGAAGAACATATTTCACGAACAGGCAACAGCTTTTGGGAGAGCCCCCAACTTCAGTTGTTTGGGACCCACACGAAGACCAAGCTGCACATTGGCTACATACCTGTGGAAAGGCCTGGGTCCAGCCTGTGTATGTTCTTTGGTTGGTGGTTCATTCTCTGAGAGCCCCAAGGGTCCATGTCAGTTGATTCTGTAGGTCTTCCTGTGGACTGATTGGTTTGTTTTCCGCTTTTGGTTTGGGCTTTGTGTTGGTGTTTGTTTGCATGTATATTTGTTTTTAAAGCTGCTATTAAGGGTTCATTAAGTACATGAACATCACACAGATTAGATTACATTTCTACACTAATAATCTATGGATTGCCATTAGAGGCTACGATCCCTCCTATTCTTCCATAATGTCTCCAAGATCCATCCACTGTTTGACTGTAAGTATCTGCATCTGTCTGAGACAGATGCTGGGCAGAAACTCTCAATAACAGAAAAGCATTAATAGCGTCAGTCAGGAATTGGTGCTTGCACATGGGATGGGCCTCAAATTGGCCCAGTTATTGGTTGGCCATTCCCTCAGTCTCTGCTCCATCCTCTGTCCCCATATTTCTTTTAGACTGGATAAATTTTGGGTTGAAAGTTTTATGAGTGGGTTGGTTTTGCTATTGCTCCACTATTGTTCATGCCTGGCTATAGGAGGTGACCAATTCAGGTTCCATAACTCGAATGCTGTGAGTCACAGCTAAGGATACCACCCACTGATTTTTGGGCACATTCCTCATCCCAGGTCACTGCCCTGTCCTAGAAATTCCCCATACCTCTCCATGCCTGTCAATTGCAGATTTCCATTCTTTCTCATGGCCATCTGCCCATCCCTCCTGTGCATCTACATACCTGATCCTGACACTCCCTTCCCCATCCCATCTCCCACCCAGTTCCCTCCCACTATCTATTTCTTACAACTATTTTATTCCCCTTTCTAAGTGAGATTCAAGCATTCTCAATTGTGACTTCCTTCTTGTTTAGCTTCTTTGGGTCTGTGGATGGGTATCCTGTATTTTATGGCTAATTTCCATAAAAAAGTACATATCATACATGTACTTTTGGTACCGGGTTACCTCACTTGGGATGATATTCTCAAGATCCACATTTGCCTGCAAAGCTCATGTTGTCTTTTTTTTCATAGCTGAATAATATTGCATTGTGTAGATGTATAACGTTTTCTTTATCCATTCTTAAGTTGAGGTACATCTAAGTTGTTTTTAGTTTCTATCTATTATGAATAAAGCTGCTATGAACGTAGTTAATAAGTGTCCTTATAGCATGGTGAAGCATCTTTTGGGTATATGCCCAGGAGTGGTATACCTGGTTCTTGATATAGAATTGTTCCCAGTTTTCTAAGAATAATTTTCTGAGATTTACAGAGTTGTTGTACAAATCTGCACTCCTCCCAGCAATGGAGGAATGTTCCCCCTGCTCCAAACCTTGTCAGCATGTGCTATCTCTTGAGTTTTTTTATCTTAGCCATTCTGATGGGTGTAAGATGAAACAGCAGTTGTTTTGATTTGCATTTCCCTGATGAATAGACTTTAAACATTTCTTAAGTGCTTCTCATCCATTCAGGATTCCTCTGTTGAAAATTGTCTGTTTAGCTCTCTACCTCATTTTTTAATTGTTCTATCTGGGTTGGTGGTCTCTAACTACTTGATTTTTTAAATAAATTTTAGATATTTGTCCTCTGTCAGATGTAGAGTTGGGAAAGATCCTTTCCCAATCTGTAGGTTGCTGTTTGTCCTATTCACAGTATCCTTTGCCTTATAGAAACTTTTTCACTTTCATGAGGTCCCATTTGTCAATTGTTGATCTTACAGTCCGAGCCATTGGTGTTCTATTCAGGAAATTATCTCGTGTACTAATGCATTCTAATTTTCACCTTCTCTTCTATGAGATTTCTGTATCTGGTTATATGTTGAAGTCCTTGATATATTTAGACTTGAGTTTTGTACAGGGTGATAAATATGGATTTGTTTTCATTCTTCTACGTGTAGACATCCAATTATATCAGAACCTTTTCTCATTGTAGGGTTTGGCTCCTTTATCAAAAATCAAGTGTCCATAGGTGTGTGTGTGTGTGTGTGTGTGTGTGTGTGTGTGTGTGTGTGTGTTAATTTCTGAGTCTTTGATTCAAACATTTTGTTTGACTGATGTAACAATTTCTTCTATTGTATATTCTATTAAAAGACTATAATTTTTTTGGTAAAATAGTTAATACATAATAATGAATGACACAATACATTGAAAATGTCTAGCAAAATTTGGTTGAAAAAAATGGGATGACCTTAGCTGTAATGCCCAACAAGTGGGGAGATGGAAACTGAAGAGACCACCTCCAGTAGATAAACATGGTCCCCAATTGAAGGATGGGGCCATCTACCCATCTCAATTTTTTTTTTGCCCAGAATGTTCCTATCTATAGGAAATACAGGGACAAAAATGGAAGAGAGACTGAAGGAAAGGCTAGCTATCCAGAGACTGCCCCAACATAAAATCTATCCCATGCGCAGGCACCAAACCTGATACTATTGCTGATGCCATGTTGTCCCTGCAGACAGGAGCCTGGCATGGCAGTCCTCTGAGAGGCTCTGCCAGCACCTGACTGAGACAGATGCAGATACTTACAGTCAACTACTGGACTAACCTCAGAGACCCCTATGGAAGAGTTAGGGGAAGGATTGAAAGAGCTGGAAGGGACTGCAACCCCATAGGAAGAGCAACATTATCAAGTAACCGGTCCCCTCATAACTCCCAGAAAATAAGCCAACCAAAGAGCATATGTGGGCTGGTCCATAGCCCCTGCTAAATATGTAGCAAAGGACTGCATTGTTTGGCTTCAGTGGGAGGGGATGTGCTTGATGCCCCAGAAAAGGGGGATGCTAGTTGGGTGAGGTGGGAGTGGGTAGGTGAGTAGGGAAGCACCCTCTTAGAGGTGAAGGAGAGGGTAGATGGGTGGGGGACTCATGGAGGGGGGACTAGGAAGTGGGACAATATTTGAAATGTAAATTAGTAAAATAATTCATAAGAAATGTATTTCATAAGCTGAAGTACTATACTGTGTTATATAAGGCTCTGACTTTGAGGCTAATCCTTTTTTAGAAAATACAGGGCCAATATTTATGAAACAAATATCTGATTTGCAATTGACTTCTAAAGAGTATTTGTCACCATAGATTAATTGAATGAACTAATGGACAAAATTAAATTGTTTCTCTTGTCTTTGAACCTATGTTAATCACACACACACACACATACACACAAACACACATACATCCACACATGTACATGAACATATATATATTAAATATAATATACTTCCATGGGAGGAATGATTTTGCTGTTATTTGTATCACTGATATTCATCAGTAACTAGAAAAGTGACCACTACATAGTATTTAGAGGTGTTTATTAAATGCATGTGTGCAGTTCTATAGTATAAATTAAATGTGTACATAAAAATTGAGTAAATGAATATTGAGTCTGAGGAAACTTAGAGAATTGACTAACCTCATTTAAAATGTGATCTTTGTAGTTTAAACATACTCACAACCAAAGGAAACAAACCAGAAAACATTAACCTGACTATATTAAAAGGTGCCATCTCTCATCTAGTTGTATTCAAATATATAGTCTGAGAAATGAGCTAAATGAACTCCCCCCTGTAGAGTTGGCTTATAGGTTCAGATAGACTTACAGAAAAATGTTTTCATGACATGAGCTAGACAAAGTGTTTTTAAATGTAACTTCAGAAATGTCAACCAAAAAAAGTAGACTGGGGGCAGGTTTAAGTTTTAGAACACATACCTGTAAAAAGACCTGCATGGAGAATAAAATTGGAAACACCCCAAATTCAACAGGAAGAAGAAGAAAAAAGCCTTTAAGAAATGGAAAGAAGGACAGAGAAGCAAGAGGGGATTGAATGGGGAACAGAGGGAGGGAAGGGGGCTTATGGGACTTTCGGGGAGGGAGAAAATGGGAAAGGGGAAATCATTTGGAATGTAAATAAAAAAACTTAGAAAATAATAAAAAAGAAATGGAAAGAAACTATAAGCAAGAACAATATTAAAGAAAATATAAAAACTAAAGTCTAGTGTCTTAGTCATTGAGGAAAGATCATAAAACAAAAGGAGTTAGAATGGAATATAGCATAAATCCTTGAATTGTGGTAAAAAAGCAAATGTAATAACAGATAGCTGAAGGAACATAGATGTCTTCAAAATCATGGTTGTTCTGTTTTATTATAATTTTTATTGGACATTTTATTTATTTACGTTTCAAATGTTATCCTCTTTTCCAGTTTTGCCCACGCCCACCCCCAAGAAATCACCTATCCCATCCCCCTTCCACCTGCTTCTATGAGGGTACCCCCCACACTTCTGGCTTCTCACCCTTGCATTCCCCTACACTGGGGCATCGAGCCTTCACAGGACCAAGGGCCTCTCCTCACATTGATGCCTGACAAGGCCATCCTGTGCTACATATAATGCTAGAGTCATGGGTATTGACATATGTACTCTTTGGTTGGTGGTTTACTTCCTGGGAGCTCTGGGGCTGGGAGGTCTGGTTGGTTGATATTGTTGCTCTTCCTATGGGGTTGCAAATCCCTTCAGCTCCTTCAGTCCTTTCTCTAACTCCTCCATTGGCAACCTTGTGCTCAGTCCAATGGTTAGCTGTGAGCATCCACCTCTCTCTGTATTTGTCAGGCTCTGGCAGATCTTCTCAGGAGACAGCTATATCAGGCTCCTATCAGCAAGCACTTCTTGGCATCTACAATGGTGTCTGGGCTTGGTGCCTGTATATGGGATGGATCCCCAGGTGGGGCAGTCTCTGGATGGCCCTTCCTTCAGTCTCTGCTCCTCACTTTGTTTCCTTATTTCCTCCCATGAGTATTTTGGTCTCCATTTTAGAAAGACTGAAGCATCCACACTTTGATCTTCCTTCTTCTTGAGCTTGATATGGTCTTTGAATTGTATATTGGGTATTCTGAGCTTTTGGGCTAATATCCACTTTTAAGTGAATGCATACCATGTGTGTTCTTTTGTGATTGGGTTATCTCACTCAGGATGATATTTTCTAGTTCCATTCATTTGCCTAAGAATTTCATGAATTGTTTTTAATAGCTGAGTAGTACTCCATTGTGTAAATGTATCACATTTTCTGTATCCATTCCTCTGTTGAAGGACATCTGGGTTCTTTCCAGCTTCTGATTATTATAAATAAGGCTTGCATGAACATAGTGGATCATGTGTCTTTGTTACATGTTGGAGCATCTTCTGAGTATATGCCCAGGAGTGGTATAGCTGGGTCCTCAGGTCCAATTTTTTAAGGAACCTCCAAACTGATTTCCCAAAGAATATAATAAAGACATCATGAAAATCAATTTTAGCAATTTTCTTTAAAAATTAATAAAAACAACCTAACATAATGTATGAATCTCTTTCCCAGGCATTAATTTAGAAGATCAAAATTCAGGAGCACTTTGACTGAGTATTTTTACTTAGCTGCTATGTGTATATAAGCATGTATATGCACATACCTATGTCTGTGTGCATTTGTGTATGCATGCATGCATATGTTCCTCTATCTGTGTGTGCAGGTTAATGCTATTGTGCCTGTGAGTGTGAGCAGTGTGTGAGTATGTTTGTGTATGTGTTTGTGTATACTTATAGCCTATGGCTTTGTGCATGCCCAGTAGTTGTTTACCAATAAGGTAGATTACTAGCTTTATCAGCTCCATTATCAGATGCCCTCTCATAAGTGAATACATACACAAACTGTGGCCTATCCATTCAAGGGAACATTATCAGCAATAACTAAGCAATGACTTCAGTGAATCTGCAAGCCATTACATTAAACAGAAGAATCAAATCTCAAAATGCCCAAAACGTCCGACTGTTTGAGCCTGCTTATATGAAATGCTAAAGAAAACAACATGGAATGGATTAATAGTTGGCTGGGCAGGGTTGAGGCAACAGAGAGTATAAATTGGTAGCATGGCAGATGTGTGGGGTTGTAACATTTCTCTGAATTTTGGTAATGGTGCACACAAAACTCTATGTATTATAGATTTGGAAACACATAATGTAAAACAAAATGTCAAGTTGACCAACCTGAGACTATAATGAAACATACAAACTTAGAAAGAAGAACAGGCATTTTCTACTATAAAACTGTTTTAATATAACATTGTATGGTTAAGCAATACCCACACTTACATCTGTCTAATAGTGTTGCCACAGCTTTTTAGTTTATTTCTTTTTTTGAAATTGATTGATTGATTGGTTGATTTTACACTTTATATTTTATCCCCCCTGCCCCTGTCCACCCTGCTTGTTGGGTCTTCCAGAATATGGTCATGCTAGGTCCTTTTTTGTAAGCACTCCATAGTCTCAGTAGTAGTGTCAGGCCTTAGGACCTTCCCTTGAGCTGGATCCCACTTTGGGCCTGTCGCTGAACCTTCTTTTCCTTAGGTTCCTCTCCATTTCCATCCCTGTAATTCTTTCAGACAGGAAAAATTATGGGTCAGAGTTGTGACTGTGAGATGGACCCCCCTCTCCCTCATTTGATGCCCTGTCTTCCTGCTGAAGGTAGGCTCTATAAGTTCTCTCTCCCTGCTGTTGGTTATTTCATCTTAGGTCCCTCCCTTTGAGTCCTGAGAGTCTCTCATCTTCCAGGTCTCTGATGCATTCTGGAGGGTCCCCCCAACCTCCTACCTCCTGAGGTTGCCTGTTTCCATTCTTTCTGCTGGCCCTCAGGGCTTCAGTCCTTTTCCCTCACCCAATGTCAAATCAGGTTCGCCTCTCTCCCCTCCACTCCCCCTCCCCCAACTCCATCCACTTTCCCTCCTAGGTCCCTCTCTCCCTCCCCACTTGTGATTGCTGTCTTCTCCCTCCCTTCCAAGTGGGACTGAGGCGTCTTCACTTGGGTACTTCAGCTCGTTGACCTTTTTGAGTTCTGTGGACTGTATCTTGGGTATTTTGTACTTTTTTTTTTACACACAGTCTTATATATTTGGTTCTCAGTGCTTACCAACCCAAGCATTGCATGCAGTAAAATTTAATGAGTCTTAGTACTTCTAAGTTCCCCTTTGCTTCCTATTAGAATTTTAATCCTCATAAACATGTCTTTCTCCCTCAAGTATTTGGAGACATTCTGCTTGCCATTCAGAAATCTTGTTTAGTGGTTTCTTAAGTCGAACCAAGCCAAGTCAGTTCTCTGTCCTATGCTACACTCTGTGGTGAGCTGCATTCAATAGACCAGTGGTATCCTAATTAATGTTCCACTTCCTGTGTGTTCCTAAACACAGATCCCATTGAGCACCTGAAACACAAAGGTCCGAGCTGGCTCTCTGAATTCCTGATAATTCAAAGACCTAGCTATCACCTATCATCTGTTTTCAGCCTCATTCCTTGAGCCTTAAGATTATTCTACTGTATAATTTCACTTAGGTCTGAACCTCAATCTCAATCAAAGATCTCCTTTTCCAAGATTTCCCAGTCTCTGTGTTAATCAATGACTATAGATCATTGCATAAAATGGTTGTTATCAGCTAATTCTAAGACAAATGCAAAAGCAATTTTTGAATAATTGTTTTCAATAACATCTCTTGATGCACATTAAAAGTGTAGCTGTCATTAAAATGTAATTCAGAAGGATTGACTGGAAAAGAGCCAGATTTGGGTCTAGCCAATCATTGTCATTCAGAAAACTGAGAAGAAATACATTTTGTATTCTGCAGGTGGGTCCTTAAACTGAATTAGACTGAAAGTTGGATTGCAGAAGTGGGAAAATTGGAAATCAGCTGTTTGAATAAGGATCTAGAGTGGCCATTGACGCTAGGGCCAATTACAGAAGCAGCTGTTAGCTGAGGTAAAGAATCCAAGATAAAAGTACAGTATCTCCTTCACTATAGAAATGAATGAAGAGAAATGTAAGACCAGACTAATGATTCTTTCTGTAACTGATATGAAATAATGTACCTCTCAACAACTGTATCACATGCAGAAAAATGTTTAACTTTAGCTTTCAGGACAATGTCTGGTTTAAGAAGCCAAGTCAAAGACTCAGTGAAATCTGAATCCAATTTAGTCTCAGACAGTTGTTCCTGAATTAGCAGTTTAAGAGAGTATTTGTGCCTATCCATCTTCTTGTCAAAATGGCAATAGATGTAACTTTGGGCTCATTGGTTAAAATTTACTCAAAACATTATGTTTACATAAAACATTTAAATAATGCCCTAGGTAAGACAGATGATCAGTAAAGAGCAATAACATTTTACAAATATACACACTTAGACGATTGTGGTCAAATTAGCTTTGGGAAAACTAGAGAACTTCAGGTAGTTTATAAAATATTTTACAGAGTCTTAAAATGTTAGCAAGCACTATGAACCTTTAAAAAATAAGTTGGTAGAAAGAAGTTGATAGTGTGCAGTGTGTGTGACATATTTCAGAGCATTTCACAAGAGCTCCTATATCATTTTAGCATCTTTAACATATCTCTGACCTTCAACCACTGCAAACTCACTTTATTTATTTATTTCTATAATATTTTGTGGTGTTCATCAGTTTGTATTAATTTTATAAACTTAAAATACAGTGTATATTTTTGATTTCAGTTCATTATCTTAAAACAATAATTAAAAATATATGTGTGTGTCATTTTACTGCAAGAAAACAACTAAAATAACATTTAACTGTGGCTTGACTATAAAGTTGACAGTGAGTGTAAGCTATATTTTTTAGAGCCTCATACAATTTCCCTTTCTTTTTGCACTTCAATTTCTAATATAATCAAATAAAATTACCACAATTAGCTTACAAAAGCAGACAGTTCCGTTGTCTGGATTTTCAAATAGAAGGCACAATACATTCCATTAGTGTCTTAAAATTATTACTGGAAAGTAAATAACTATGACCATCATAATGTTTATAGAGTAATTAAAGATGAGAGACAAACCACTTGGGATATCAGGGGATTATTAGAAATTGAGCAAACACTATGCTTAAAATGATTGAAGGGCTTTTCTGAGTTAAGCTGCTGTTGTCTGTGTCTTTTATTGGTACTTGGTTTAACAAGAATGGAACCAAATCCCTGCATCTTCCCACATTCCACATTTAAGCACCAAGTCAAACAGAGACAGAGGCTCAGCATGGAATGGGAATCTGGTGCTGGTGAAAGTATGTGAAAGTATGTGCTATCTCTATCACTACACTTAACCCCTTGCTTTCTGATCCATGTGATGACTACTCTTCAGATTCCTTTGGCACCTCATTCTCAATGCTCTGATTTTCCATAGTCCCAGTTGTCTTCTTGTTTTGGTTATTCTTAGACCCTAGGTTTGAGTACGTGGTTCTTCACAAAGAAGAGCTGGGAGAAATTCAAGACTCCCATGTTCTTTGGTCCACATTAGCATAGACAAAACCATATGTTAGCCTATATAATAAGTAATATGGGAAGAATCAGTGTGTGTCTGTGTGTGTCCATGTGTGTGTGTGTGTGTGTGTGTGTGTGTGTGTGTGTGTGTGTGTGTGTATGTATGGTGTATGTGCATGTGCTATGTGTCATTTACCAAAGAAATGACAAACTTCTCTATTCATGTAGGCAGTCACAGAATGTATTTGACAATTTTCCTTGGAATCTATGCTCATACATCCATATGTTCTGGGGTCCTTGTCATATCAGGTGCATCTCACAAAAACATCACATATCTATGGGCTTTGCAGTCTGCCAATACTACTGCCTGGTTGTAGGACAGGGGACATATCTGTTGTCAACTGAATTTACAAGGAGCTTTTATTGGAGTATCTTCCTTGTTTCTCCTGAGATGTTCCCTGGTGAAGAAAAAGAATTGATTTGCAGGTTTGCTGATAACCTTTGCCTTCCTATCTATTTCATTCATGGAGTGATCACAGGCTGCTGAAATGTTCTGATTTCCTCCTTCCCTGCAAGTTTGGAATAATAGTATGAAGATTAAATACTTAGAACCTGCTGTGTTTTAGCACTTCTGACCTTTGGTGAATACCTTGGAAATAGTAGGTGTTATTGAAGTCAAATCTAAATGTCTCCCCTTAGTTTAGGTCCCAGTTTTGTAAATTTCTGCTTGATCACTGTACTTGAGTCTTTCACTGAGATTGTAAAGTCCTGTACAAATGTGTACTTACCTCTTCTTTTGGCTTCCAACACCCTCCCAACCTTACATTCTGCTCCCATGGTCTAGTTCTGCTAGATGAAGAGCCATTTGTGCTATATCTCATTCATCCACCAAGATTTCTTATTTCACATATACCCTGGTACCCAGGAAATATACATGGCAACTACTGAAATACATTCTCTTCTTTCTGACCCCGTTGCCATCCATTCTACTACCAACTTTATATTATCACTCTAAATTAGCTTTTCCAAACTCACTATTATTTCCTACCCTTTTGGTAGAACTCTTCTACATAAAGCATTCTATAGGTGTCCATTGCTTTTAAAATAAACCCTATTACTCATTTTAGAATCAGGTCTCTACATCTTTCCAGTACTACTTCTATAAGGAGGTTCTCCTGACTTTCGATTAATTTCTAAGCTGTAGGCTTTCTCCGAGACCACTAAATTATCTATATTCCTCCTGCTTCAGAAGGTATTGCTGTGTAGCAGTGTTCTTTGATATATAGTAGGCAGGCTTGGAAGGAAACTCCTTAAGACACAAAATGTTTAAAAAGAGGGAGATGAAACAACAGGGTATTCTAAGAGGTGAAATATTCCATTCGGCAGGGAAACTCAGGTACTAAACAACTCAATATTTTGAGGAAACCCTGGAAACTTACCAGATTCATTAGATTTCTCCTCTCCAAATGTTTATAACCAGTTATGGTTGCTGAGAGAAACTCCCAGAGGCACTGAGCTGCCTAGAGGAGTCTCAGACTAGCTGTGCCCCATGAAAGAGACACTCACCAACCTGCTCAGCTGCCTTCAGGTTATGTTGTAAACTCCAGAATTTTTAGCTTTCATGAACTGTCACCTATACTGGAGCAGGCTTTGGTGATACGGTTGTCTTGAATTCTTTCCATACCTATAGGGAACTACAGTAAAATTCTTCAGTTCACCAGGTAGGACTCCAGGGCTATTCTTGCTTTCTGTCTGGGGTGGAAAACTTTTTGTTCATGCATCTGCAGAAAGTGTTATAAGACACATACATTCTGCTGTGTTTGAAATATTCCTTGAGTTCAGTAGGAACAGCACATCTCTTCTTCAATTATCATTGCATTGACTCCTAAAAGAAATCAGTCATTCCAATTAAGCATCTGCCCTCCTCTTAACAATATGCACTACTTAAGAGAATGCATTTTTGTTGTTCAGTGGTGATGGGTTATTTATTTATTTGCCTTTAAACTATCTATGAGACAAAAAAATGGAATGTTATGTTTTCTTTTTTTTTCTTTTTTCTTTTTTTCTTTTTTTTTTTTTAGCTTTTGTTGTCTGTTATGTTTTCAGTCCTGGTAAAAGTAACTGAATGTGAAATATCACATTGATAGGATTCTGTCAAATGTTCCGACAGTGGCTGGGAAAATGTGTGTGGATAGTATATCACTTGTGCAATCATGAGGACTTGAGTTCACAGCCCCAGGACTCACCTAATAAGCTGGGCATCTGCAAGTAACCTCAGCAGAGAGCAGTGGAGACTGAGACAGGAGAAATGGTGTAGCTTGCTGACTGCCCCCATAGACAAAACATGTCATGCTGTGGATTCAAGGAGAGTCCCTGTCTCAAAGAAAAAAGGCAGAGAGCAATAAAAGACACAGACACGTATGCACATATGCGAATATACCACACATACATTTAAACTATATTTTAATAATCAAAAATAAGTGTTTTAACCAGGGAAATATTATATACAGAAAACACATTTTTTTGCAAGGTATACTCTTGGTGAGTTTTCCAGCAAATGTTGAGTGTACATTACTTGATTAGTTCTGGGGACAAACTCTATAAATAATAGAAACCCTTACCAATGAATGATTTCTGTTTAGAATATTTGGTGTGAGTCTCTTTTTTTGAACTGTGTTGGATGGAGTGAGAAGTTAAGTATCATGGCTCTTTACAATTTAAAACAATGCACCTATCCTTTGCTTGGAAAATACCAGTAATTTTTTTGTCAGTATCACATTGGCCTTGGATCTTGAGCTGTCAAGTCTGATTTCATCTCCCTAACATAACCAATGCTTTAAGGGGGCAGAAAGGAGAAGATAAAGTTTTAGAAACTGTGATACTAAACCTGCCAATCAAAAATTATTCTGATTTTGATTTTCATGGTCTATAACGTTTTCATTGCCTAAGAGTTCAGTTTGATCTTCTTTTGTTTATTTTATATATTTTATTATTTTTTTTATTATTCACTCCATTCACTTACATCTCAAATGATATCCTACTTCCAGGTTACCCCTCCACAAACTCCCCATCTCACATCCACCCCCCCCTTTGCCTCTCTGAGGGTGTTTCCTGCCCACACATCCTCTCCTGCCCCACCTCTCAAGAATCCCCCTATGCTAGGGTATCAAACCTCTATAAGACCAAGGGCCTCCCCTTCCATTGCTATAAGGCAAGACTATCCTCTTCTACATATATATGTGGAGTCCTGGATCCCTCCCTGTACACTCATGGGTTGGTGATCTAGTCTCTGGGAGCACTGGGTTGTTCAGCCAACAGATGTTCTTCCTATGGGGTTGCAATGCCCCTCTGCTCCTCCAGTCCTTCCGCCAGCTACACCACAGGGTCCCTGAGCTCAGTCTGATGGTTGGCTCCAAGCATTCACATCTGTATGCATTGGTCAATTGCTGGCTGAACCTTCCTTCCTTTTTTCCTTTCTTTTTTCCTTTCTTTCTTTCTTTCTTTCTTTCTTTCTTTCTTTCTTTCTTTCTTTCTTTCTTTCTTTCTTTCTTTCTTTCTTTCTCCTACCAATGGCAGGTTCCTGTATTTAAAATTGACAGTTACAGTTTTCCTACAAAACCCCTCTCTGCCCAGCAGCCCCAGATGCTACAGTCCCATGGCTTGCCAGTCTGAAGTAGTGTCTATGTGATCACAGGCTAGCTTTGCTCCAGTAGCTTTTACTTCTACTGTGCTTTTCTGACATGCAGAAGTGAGGTTTTGGCTGATACATGCCCCAAGTTTCAAATGGTCCATTTTAACTTTTTAAGTTTCTTTGTCTTATATATAAAAGGAAAGAAGGAACTCTTCACTACTATGCATCTCCAATGGCTTTGGAGAAATATATAATCTCTTCCATTAAGTTTCATAATGTCATCCTTGAGATAAAATTTCCATTTATTTTTACTTTTGTGTATCTTATCGTATTGGCATACAACAACATTTTCTGTGTCAAAGAGTTCCTGCCCTTCCTCGTCACTTACATCATCTTCAGTGTTGAGGGGCTCTTCTTCTACCTGCCCATCTTCACCTCCATCTTTCTCTTTCTCTTTCTCCTCCTCACCATCATAGTCTTCTTCCTTATCTTTATGTTCCTCAGAAGATGAATCCCCCGTTCCATCAACTTGCAGCACCAATGGAGCCTGCTGTTGCGCAGGCTGGGCCTGTGATTGCTGTTGTCCAGCTGCAGGTATTTGTGCTTGTGCTGGTGTGGGTGCTGCCACTGTTATAGGGATGACCTGATTCTTATTTCCTGTAAATGAGATTTGCTGTGGCTGGATGATGACACTTGTCTGTGTTTGAAATCCTTCCAGGAAGTGGGGTTAGGACCTGCTGGATAACAGGCGCCTGTACTCCATCAGATTGCATTTGTGGTATAACTTGTAGAACACCTGACTGCTGAGGCTGAAAGATATACTGGGCACCATTGGCTGCTCTGACCACGTGAAGCAGCTGGCCTGAGTTTGTCAGGATCTGTTGAACAGGAGTCACACGTGTAGGGAGTGCCAAGGTAGCAGCTGTAGCAGCAGCACTCATAATATTTGATGCATTTATGTATTGTATCAACTTAGAATCAGAAACAATAACTTCTGGTGCTGTAGCTTAGCCAGGCATTGCAGTGTATGCCTTTAACTCCAGCACTCAGGAGACAGGCAGATAGATCTCTGAGTTCAAGGCCAGTTCTATATAGTAAGGCAGTGTCTAAAACCAACCAACCAACAAACAAACAAAAAAAAACAAACCTACAACATCATTTTCTAGCAACTTGACTGATATCACAATCATGGCATTTTAATTAACTATGTGAAAAATACAAATCAATGGACAAAAATGCTTGCTCTATACAAGCAGGAGGACCTGAGTTGGAATCTTCAGAACACACAAAAATGCCAGCTACTTAGCACAGGCACTCTAACACTACTACTTTATGTAGGAGATGGGGAGCTACCAGGAAGATGAGTCAGACAGGAGAGCTCTAAGCTTGAAGACAGCTGGCCTAGTATATATAGAGGAAAACAACAGAGATCCTGTCTCAAAGTGGAAAGCAAGGATCAACACCTGGCGTTGTCTTCTGACTTCCATGCATGCACCATGGTACATGAGCACCTACATCTGTATGTGTGCACACAAACATCACACTTAAGTAAGAAACAATGACAATGTTAGTTAAAACCACACCAGGTTACTGTCTGCCAGTGCCTATAGTCAAAAACTGGATGAAATATGGCAGGGACTAAAAACTACCTCCTGCCATACCTCACAGATTTTACCTATCGAATTAAAAGTAGTCAATATTTATCTATTTTCTACTGCTTCCTCAGCATTGTGCTACCTAAGAAACATTGATAAGCAATCTTTTTACGAGAGCCCACATACAACTTAAAGGGCATATCTAGAATATTAATTAGGATTTTAAAAGTGATAGATTCAAAAGAATATCCCCCATGAATTCACGTTTAAGATTATTTCTTTTCTTTCAACAAGGACATTAATTTTTGGTATTAAAGGCTTTAACTTGTCACTTTTGGGTGGCAAAAATCTTCATTAGATAGTCTTTAAATTTGAATGTCATAATCAGATTTGTTATTATTAGTAGTACCAAATAAAAATGAAGCTTTTATACATATGCTTGTATGGGATGTTAGTTACTGGTTGACTGAAGCCTGAGCAATGGATCAGTAGTTATACCACTAAAGAAAATGACCCTGTCTCCCCTGGGAAAATGACTAAAATTCATCAGACACAAACATGAAACTGTTAAAGAATAAAAGTAAGGAAAGAATAATAATAGTAAAAGAACTTTTAGAACCAGTGTGTTTCTGAATAATTTGTCACGATTGAAATACAGACACTTCTCATTTTCCACAATTGACAAGAAACTAAGAATTATATTTTCGTATTTCATACTATCCCTTGTTGTAATAGTACAACCAGAAATACTGGAGATGGCAGTCAACTTACCATAGTGTCTCATTTCTCTAGCAAATTGTTTATATAAATTTTTAGGTAATATTCCAGGAAAACAGACTGAAACTTACCATAGTGTCTCATTTCTCTAGCAAATTGTTTATATAAATTTTTAGGTAATATTCCAGGAAAACAGACTGAAACAAAACTCACAAAACATAACTGTTAGAAATATGGGGATGATATATTTTTGTCTTCTGCCATATTTTTATTTAAATATATTAAAGGGAATATGTTAGTACCCACTTGTAATACCTTAACTCTCAAGATGAAGGCAGAGACAGATTTCAAGTTCAAAGCCAGCCTGGGCTTCACAGAGAAAATATGTCACAAACTAATTTGAAAAAAGAGAAGTATTGCATATTTTATAATATATATACATGCATGAAAACAGCACATAGTGTACTATAAATTATATACATGGGTTTTGTTTCATATATCAGCTTAAAAGGGAAGGTCAGCCTTGTAAAAGAAATAGGCAGGATCATTTTCTTGAACAAACTATGAAATGATAAGACTCCTACAGTATCATCTCATCAACAGTGTTTAGTTGTGGCCCTGTGGACCCTGTGTCTTATTAGTTGGAAGCATCCATAAAAACACACATGAATTTATAATCAGATACCCCACTGGCATTTTCAGTGTACTTGAACTAAAAATTTATCCATTTTTCAGACACTTCACCGTGTTCTCCAGATTCATTTTTCTTAACACCTCTAAGAAATTTGGACTTTCTTCTTCTTCCAAGTGATTTCCCTAGCTGTTGACTTTACAAGGGAGAATGTTACCTGCCATTGCAAATTAAATTCAAGGAGGACAGTGAAATGCATGACCAATCATTTATCAGGGTGATGAAGTGACACAATTGCTAACTCAGTTCTCAGAACACTCCATGGGTTTCACTAATACTGAAAAATACACTCCTTTGTGAATATCCTGCTGTTGAAAGGGATACCATTTTATTTATATTTCTTTATATAAAATAAATTATACATACCCATATAAATAACTCTTCTGGGAAATATTTGAAGTTAGATCTGAGATTAGGGCTTCCATTTTTATGTGAGTCAAGGTTATCATTTTCTGATAGGGAACACCCCCAGAAACAAATAACGGTTTATTTCAGAATAGAGATTCCTCACAAGTGGGGAGGGAGGGGAGGGACCTGGGAGGGATAGTGGATGAGGCCCAGGGAGTATCAGGGAGAGGGAAAACTGATCTGTTATTGGGTGAGGGAAAAGGACTGAAACCCTGAGGGCCAGCATAATGAATGGAAACAAGTAACCTCAAGAGATAGGAGGTTGGGGGGGACCCTACAGAATGCACCAGAGAACTGGGAGGTGAGAGACCCTTAGGACTCAAAGGGAGGGATATTAGATAAAATGCTCAACAGTAGGGAGAGGGAACTTGTAGAGCCCACCTCCAGCAGGAAGACAGGGCATCAAATGAGGGAGGGGGGCATCCCACAGGAACAACTCTGACCCATAATTTTTCCTGTCTGAAAGAATTACAGGGATGGAAATGGAGAGAAGCCTGAGGAAAAGAAGGTCCAGCGACAGGCCCAAAGTGTGATCCAGCTCAATGGGAGGTTCTAAGGCCTGACACTATTACTGAGGCCATGGAGTGCTTACAAAGAGGGACCTATCATCCCCATACTCCAGAAGTTCCAACAAGCAGCTGAAAGAGTCAGATGCAGATATTTGCACCCAACCAATGGAGAGAAGCAGCTGACTCCTGTTGTTGAATTAGGGAAGGCTGAAAGAAGCTGAGGAGACGGGAGACTCTGTAGAAGGACTAGCATTCTCAATTAAACTGAACCCCCAAGGTCTTTCAAACACTGGACCACCAAACCGGCAGCATATACCAGCTGATTTGAAGCCCCCAATACACATAAAGTAGAGAACTGCTGGGTCTATGTTCATTCAGAGATGTACCTAACCCTCAAGAGACTGGAGGCCCCAGGGAGTTTAGAGGTCAGGTGGGATGGGGGGTGGGGACAGCCACTTGGAGACAGGGAGTGGGGAGGAGGTATGGGGGTGTGGAAAAGTTGGAAGGTGGACTGAGAGGAACAATAAAAAATGGAGTGTAAAATCTTAATTAATTAAAAGAGATTCCTAAGCAAGTTATCTTAATTCCTGATTAGTGATAATAGACAATAATTCCATACTATTGTGAAAAAATTTTCAATCTTTATATGGAATCACTACTTCTATTAATAAAATTATAGTCAAATATTTTAGATAATTTGGTCATTTTTATAATAACTGCCCATATATATATATATATATATATATATATATATATATATATATATGTATGTATGTATAATTTACCCTATTCTCCCAAATTTTATACTACTTTTTAGCAATTCCATATGCTTGGCTCTCCTCTACTATGAAAAATAAATAAATACCAGAGGTAATTTAAGGAGAAAACCCAAAAAGACACATTCTCAGGTAGAAGGAGTATTATGGATTTTCTCTGTAGTTGGGAATATAAAGTTATTATTACTTTCTACACTTAAAACCCAATATCTATTAGTGAGGTAACTTCAAACTTGTGTCTTTGTGGAGACAGAGAAGATATTCACTGTGAATGTTGATAATATCAGGATTGTCCAGCAGTCACAGTGCGTCAGAAGGTGTCAAAACCCTATGAGAATACAAATGGCTCCATGTACAAAGGAAAAGTTACTGGAATTTGAGAACATAACTCAGAAGACACAAGCAAGTCTACAACAGAATTCACCCAAACATATTGTGGAGTTCACTTTGATAGACTTACAGAAATTTCTTGAGTCTGAATTCTATTAGGGTGTTCAAATATTGAT
This sequence comes from Tokudaia tokunoshimensis, assembly GCA_036184795.1. Taxonomy (NCBI): domain Eukaryota; kingdom Metazoa; phylum Chordata; class Mammalia; order Rodentia; family Muridae; genus Tokudaia; species Tokudaia tokunoshimensis. Next base: position 29,103,342 of record BTHU01000010.1, on the reverse strand, counting down.
TTTCTGATCTGGAACCATTCATCGCTTTTTTTGGACCTGTGCCTCTTTATTCATGCCGTAGTGTGCAACTGGAAAGAAGAGACACATATGTTTACAGATAGAGGAGCTCAAAGTAGAAATTAAAATTTCCTACCTTCATTTTCCCCTGTGCTCAATTTACAGACATGGTTCCACTGTCACACAGAATTTTCTTCTTTCTTCTTCCTCATCCTCCTTTTTCCTCCTCCTCCTCCTCTTCCTTCTTCCTCTCTCTCTCTCTCTCTCTCTCTCTCTCTCTCTCTCTCTCTCAGTGTGTGTGTGTGCAGGTGCATATTTGTCACAGTGCACATGGATATCAGAAGACAAACCTAGCTTTTTGTCATTTTATTCCATCTCATTTGAAATGAATTTTATTATTGGCTTGACAAATGCCAGGCTAGCTTGGCTACTAGCAGCCTGTAATTCTTCGGTTTCTACTTCCCATCTCGCTGTAGGAGGGCTAGGATCACACATGTGCACTATCATGTCCAGAAGTGTGTTCTGAGGATTCAACCTGAGATTCTCTTATTTACACACTTCTTCCATTAAACCAACTTCCAATTCCGTGTTGTATTTTTGACATAAAACTGATACTGGAATCCATTGTAAGGCCACATGAACCTAAATGGCAGAATCTTTACAATTATTTATCTATGAACTCCTAGTTTTTAGCACAGCTCCATATCTATTTCAGGCACTCAGTCACTTATGAATAAATAAACTCAGTCAATAAATGAATCCTGCTTACCATGACAGCCTGTGCTCTTTTAGCCAGTTCTTAATAATGTGGTCCTCGGGTCAGCAGCAGCATCTGTAGCACTACCTCAAATTTTACAAATGCCAAATCCTTGTGACCAATGCAGACTTAAGGAAACATAAGTTAAAGGCTTTTAGTGCTCTTCCAAAGAAGCTAAGATGAAGTAAGAAGTTGAAAGCCAATGTTGAGAGATAGCATCCCTGTATAGTCATTAAAACCATCTGACTAGCTTTAAAGAACACAGTATCTATTACCTTAGACTCACTTCAGAACAATAAATTAAATATATTTATATGTTTTGATAGTTTAAAAACTTTAGTATCATTTGATGTATATAGGTAGGCTTCGAAGACTAGCAAACAAACCCGTTTTTTTTTTCTGAATTCTTTCTTCTTCTCTTGTGATCCACTTCTAATAATTCTATAATTAGTAACTTCTTTTCTCTAGTTAAAAACTTATAAATGTATATTCTTAAAAGGCTTAGATATATTTCTCCTTTTAGTATGATGGCTAACCTTATCCACACAATCTCCTATTATCAGGAATGAGATGACTATAGTTAACCTAATATTTTAAATTTCTCCACACACACACAACATACCCCAACTGGCTTACTCTGTATCTGCAAATATCTCGTTAAGAAATACTCCATGGTTCAAGTATTACATTAAGTGCAAAGATTTCTATAAATGCAAGACTCTGTTACTATTAAATATAGCATACATTCCTAGAAGAGTATGTGATTATTTACTTTTGTATACCAACATTTCTGAAACCCTACACAATCATTTAATTTGTTTTCAGTAACTTTTCATTGATTAAAATTACCATAAATATAACTTTAAACAAGGTTTACAAAAGGTTGACTTTTCATAATTAAGTTGCTTTAAAATAGCCACAGCATCACGTAGAAAGTACATTTAATACAAAAAAACATAAAACAACATTTTTGACCCCTTTAATTACTAGCCTTGTAGAGGAAAATTCAAGCTCAAGTATTTTATCCTTCCCTGTCCTCAAGTCCCCAACTAGATAGATAAGTAGCCATAGGGACCGAATCCTGACTTAGTGATATTACAGATCCCAGAAACTTGCCTCCAACCCTAGTGTTATGGCTGTATGTACAGCACCCCTCTGTAGAAGATTTTCGGTTTCTTTTAAAATACAGAAAGGTCATAGGAACATGACATTTCCATATCCCAGGTGTAGGATATGGGGCTACTTTAGATTGTCCACAGCAGTGACTATGATTGCCAGGTGCTCTAGCAGGGGTGTGATTTTGCCAGCTGCTGAGAGTTTCTACAAGTGTATGACATTTGGAATTCTGGGGACTTTTGAAAGGGTATAATAAATGCTAGAACCAGGAGAGGGCTATAGCTTCTGTTGCAACTCCTCTTGCTGCTGCTGTTGCTGGTTACTGTGGCTGAGGATTGTTGCAGTTTGTCAAGTTGTCATGGGCAAGGAAATAAGAAGAAAGTAGATAACCTAACTGAAGATCAAACTTACCCCAAGGAACTTTATGTCCCTACCCAGCAGGAAGTATCAATATGAATGTGCCTTTCTCCTCTATCCTTCTTTCCCTCCTACCTAATGTTGGGAGGTGGATTGGAAGGTAGAATACATTAGAGAAGGGGGTGTAGGAAAAGAAACCCATAAAATAGCCAGAAGTCTAGCTGCACTCTTCCAAGAGTAGAGACCTGAATCAGTTCTAAGTGGCGAGATTCTTGAGACAAGTAACTGCCTTAACTTATTTGGAGGGAACCCACCACATAAATGGTCTGTCTTGACCAAGATGCTGAGGGTACGCCACCTCAGTTATCTGAATAATGTAGAGCACAGAGCTCCAATGGGAAGGACCCCATCCAGAGGGATCATGTCACACCTAAAGGCAGAACTCCATCTTCCCAGCCTGTGTCTGAAGTCAGCCTCACACTCAGGCAGGCTTCTAACTGGAGTAAGGGAAGTGGAAGGGACTGCAGTCACATGAGCTTATCTCTCAGGAGACTTGGGTGAGGGGAACTCATTCTGGAGGTCAGTTGATCAGGACTTCCCCCAGAGGTGCCTACACCTTCAGCCTATAGTCCTGATAGTCATCATCAACCTGCCTGGTACTCTGCTCTTCCACTATTCACATTTGGCATTGATTTTTCTGTGATGTGATGGCAAGTTACCAACAGAGGTCAGGAAAATAAAATATAACTCTGAAAAATAATGTTCAAAACTCTTTGAAAGTACAATCCTTGGCATTGCTTAACATTCCAATGAATAAGGATATTGAGGATGATGGTGATGATGAAGCTGAGAAAGGAGTTGAGGAAGGGAAGGCAGCAGTTAGGGCTGCTGCATTCCACATTCTTGCATTCTGTAATCTAGATTAAGTATTTCTGTCCAATAGTTTTTATCCGTAGTTCTCCCTGAAAATGCAAATAACCCACTAACTTATACAAGTCAGAAATGCTTGGAGTTACGTTGTATCTCTGTTCTTGTTTTGCTATATGTCTCTCTGTAGGTTATTCCTCTCAGATACTTCCTTCTGCGGGTTTCTGTGGAATTTAAATAAGCCTGGGCAAATATTGCATCTAGAAATGTCTAGTACCTCATGGACATCCAAATTAAGTTATTTTCCTTTCTTCATTTCTGTGACTGTGTGGATATATGTCTTTAAGGAAAATACTGTTTTATATAATCCAGGTATCTTGCAAAGAAAAGCTTAGAACATGATATCAACCTTCTTTCTGTAACATTTCAATCACAATGCTTCATGTACCTGTGTGCTGAAGAGCACCTGTTTTCTGTTCTCTCTCTCTCTCTCTCTCTCTCTCTCTCTCTCTCTCTCTCTCTCTCTCTCTCTCTCTCTCTCTCTCTCTCTCTCTCACCTGATTGCTACTTCTCACCTGTCTGAGGAGAAAAGAGAGTGTTGTGAATTGAAGCGAAGCTGAACTCCACCTTGTTCATTTAATATTTCAATGGTCAGGGCATAGCCATTATCACCTGCTATTTCCTAGTAAGTACCTATAGAAAGCTTTAATCCACAGTATACCTTCCTAGAATGTTGTATTTGAATAAGCACAGCAATTCACAGCCAAGTAATTCCCCATTTATATTTTATCAACCACCCCTTTGACCTTCTCAACAGCATTAGTGCTCTGGAAGAAATAATTTCCCCTTGCTTTGATGTGTAGTACAAGTTGTCTCAAACAATTTGTCATGAAGGTTTTTTGGCAGAAACAAAGCCAACACACACACACACACACACACACAAAGGCCATATTCCATTATAAAGGTGGAATGACTGCCATATCACCACATCAGATGAGAAAGTGATTTATATAAATGAAAGGATGAAAAGACCCACCTTGACCAGATAGGGGAAAACAAAACAAAAACAAGAACAAAAAACAGCAGCTTTCTGGAATGATCATAAGGAGATGGTTACATCTGTTAGCTGTTCCAGAAGAAATAAAAACTAAACAGGTCTCTAATTGTCAGCGTTATTTTTAATATAAACTACAAGGATTCCATTGTCCTTTAAAATAAGTAACAGCATTTCTATTGCGCCCTAAATATCTCCTTTTGATCACAATTAGCTGATCTTGGGAATACAACACAGAAGAAAGAAATTTGAACTGAGAAAGAGACTAAGCTTGTTAACTGGTTCTACTCTGTGGGCAGGCAGTTGAAAGTTTCATCTAAATGGGAAGGTGATAGGTCTGAATATGTGATTTCAAATGGATCTTCTAAACTTTAACTGAAATACAGTAAGGTTTAAAGCAACTGCCTCATTTCTTTGATTCAGCATTGTGATCTGGAAGTTTGCCAAGCACTGATAATTATTTTTGATACTTCAAAATATGTGAAATGTCACCCAAGGGAGTTTTAAATTATGTATCTATAATTTTGTCTTAGTGTTACTATTGCTGTGACAAAATATCATGACCAAAGGAACTTGGGGAGGAATGGGTTTATTTCAACTTATACTTCCAAGGTAACAATTCATCACTGAGTAAAGTCTGAGCAGGAACACCAATAGAACAGGAACTTGGAGGCAGAAGTTTATGCAGAGGCATAAAGGAGTGTTGCTTATCAGCTTGCTCCTATGGCTTGCTCAGCACAGAAACCAGGGCCTGCAGCCCATATTTGTACCCTACACAATCAATCATCAATTACGAAAATGTCCAACAGGCTGATCTTGTGGAAGAATTTTCTGTTTGCTTTCTTTTCTTTTTTTTCTTTTCTTTCCTTTCCTTTCCTTTTCTTTCCTTCTCTTCTCCTCTCCTCTCCTCTCCTCTCCTCTCCTCTCCTCTCCTCTCCTCTCCTCTCCTCTCCTCTCCTCTCCTCTTCTCTCTCCCTCCCTCCCTCCCTCTCCCTCCCTCCCTCCCTCTCCCTCTCTCCCTCTCCCTCTTTCTCTCCCTCTCCCTCCGTCTCTCCCTCCCTCTCTCTTTCTCTCTCTCTCTTTCTGTAATTTGTTTTCTTTAATGCTCGGTGGTGTTTTTCCTAGATGTGTGCCTGCATGCTGGTGTCAGAAGCCCTAGAACTAGAGTTAGAGATAACTGTGAGTTACCATAGAGATTCTGGAAATTGAACCTGGGTTCTCAGAAAGAGTAGCCAGTTCTCTTAACTGGTAACCCATCTTTCTTAATCGATCTGTCTTCCTTCTAGATGATTTCAGTTTGTGTCAAGTTGACTTAAAGTTATCCAGAACAAGTTTTGCTTATGAAAAATTGCAATGATAACAAAGCTAATTAATTTAAGATAAATGTGTGATTGATACATTTCTGAATGAATATCACTCATAACACTGAATCTGAAAAGAAAATGACAGTCCAATGGTCATGAATATTCCACAAAAGGATTACAGAGACTTCCCACATAAAATGATAAGAAATCAGTGTCCTCTTTACCACACCCCTCCTAGAAGATCAAAATGGCTTTGGTGGATGTTCATTAGACTCTGACAGAGGAAGAGCAGAGGTCTAAATATTTAATTCTGAAGGTTGACACAAGAAAACTGAGTAGGCCTAGTGAAGCTTGGAATTATACACAAAGGGATGAAGACTTAAATCTATTTTTTTTTATTTTCTAACTTTTTTTTTATTTACATTCCAAATCATTTCCCCTTTCCCGGTTCCTCCCTCCCCAAAAGTTCCATAAGTCCCCTTCCCTCCCTCTTTTCTCCATTCAACCCCCTCTCGTTTCTCTGTCCTGGCGTTCCCCTACATCCAGTCTTTAAATCTACTAAGAATGGATATTGTAGAACAGTTTCTTTGAGATAATAGAAGCCTTTGATCCCCTTATTGGCAGGCTGGGTTTGATTGTTTTTGTTTTTTGTTCTTTTACTTTCAAGCTGATTAAGGGGAGAAAGAAGGAAAAGTCCATTTGTCTAGGGCAAAAATTAAACCAGGGAAATAGTGGCTGCATATTAGAGTCCATAAATATTGTATGAAAATTTTGCAAAGACAAAGCGACTTATCATTCCACAGACTTGCAGACATTTGAACTAAACAGAAGGAAATGAAAGAGAATGGTAGATTTCTCAAAGAACTCCAATTAAGTTCTTAATGGACCTGTAAGGAAAGAATATGGGAATTCCTGTGTGCATGTGTGTGTGCATGTGCATGTGGGTATGCATGTGTATGTGTATGTGTGTTTGTGTGTGTGCATGTGCATGTGGGTATGCATGTGTATGTGTATGTGTGTTTGTGTGTGTGTGTGTGTGTGTGTGAGAGAGAGAGAGAGAGAGAGAGAGAGAGAGAGAGAGAGAGAGGTGTAGAAAGGGCAGAAAAATGACATTGTTCCGTAATTACAAAACTATTTATGTACATTGGGGCTAATGGGACTAAACAAAGGACAAAGTATCTATGGAAAACTGAAAAATATTATTGAAATTTTAACCACGGTATTTGAAATTTAATTTGCACACATCACACCTTCTGTGAGTAGGTTCCTTTCATTATCAGAAACTTAATTCTCTTGAGGTAAGGTGAACATTCATAGAAACACTGCTAAATTGGGAGGCAGCATCTAAGACATGTTCTGCATTGTTAATGTTATCCATCCCTCCACTAGCTTACTTACCTTCATTGAGTTCTAATGTAAAGTATGACCTAGAGATTCAAAACTTCCTAATCATTCCTATACCTGTTACACAGAAACAAATGTGGGTGTTCACAAGGACTCAGTGTTTGATAATGTCTAATTAGTAATTCTTCTTGCTTTATCCTTTTCTAATGAATGCATCTAGGAGAAATGGGTTTTTTCTTAAAAGAAACAGTGGAGTGGGAGAAAACTCTTTAGTCTTCATTCCAGTGGTTGTTACACAATTCTGTTTAAAATCGTTAAACTGTACATTAAAACTATATTTCTAAAAAGCCTGGCAGTGGTGGCACACGCCTTTAATCCCAGCACTTGGGAGGCAGAGGCAGGTGGATTTCTGAGTTCGAGGCCAGCCTGGTCTACAGAGTGAGTTCCAGGACAGCCAGGGCTACACAGAGAATATATATATATATATTTCTATACATTACACATCAATAAGCATGGGCTTTACTGGATATTAAATAGCCTATTTTTAAAGTTATCTCATCAGGAAAAACACATACCACCAAGCTAAATGACTTGAATTCTGTACTAGGTCCCACATTGTAGAAGACATACTAAATATCTTTAAATCTATCTTCATGAATTATTTGTAATTATGAAACCAAATGTGAGAATTACCAAAAATCATACACCAAAATGTGTCTTTATTTGTTTCTATCTATCTATCATCTATCTACCTTTCTATATCTCTCTCTCTTCTCCCTCCTGTATTTGTGTGCGTGTGTAGAGTATATTTTTAGCATAGAAATCACTAACCATGTACATATTTACCATTAGCTTTAACATTACATATCCCTTATAAGATTTATTCTATTTTGCCTATTTGCTTCTGGTTTCCAACATCTCTTTGATGCTCAAAATGTTATAAATTTGTTCTTCTTTAATGTGATACTTCAGAAGGTCACATCACTGGCTGGGTATGGTTGTTTAAGCATTTTTTTTTTATAGAGAGGTTAGAAGAACAGGTATTCTAAGCCAGCCTCGGATACATATGGAGTTCGCACAGAGCATGGGCCACATAAGACCTGTTTCAGAACAAACAAATACCCTAGTATGAAAATCATTAACGTCAGACAAGGCCATTCTCTGCTTCCTATGTATCTGGAGCCATGGATGCCTCCCTGTACACTCCTTGGTTGGTGGTCTAGTCCCTTGGGAGCACTGGGTATTCCAGGGAGGAGAGGCCCTTAGTCCTGTGGAGGTTTGACACTCCAGTGTAGGGGAATGCTGGAGGGGTGGGGTAGCACCCTCATAGAGACAAAGGGGAGGAAGGAGAGGGAAGTTGTGGGATTAGGGACTTGTGGAGGGATAACAGGAAGTGGGATATCATTTGAGATGTAAATGAATAGAATGATTAAACAAACAAACAAATAAATAAATGAATAGAGAAAAAGAAAATTATGCTTCATATTTCTTGAATAAAATGAGTATTGTAGTTTTATGTTTTAGTAAACATGTAGAATTCAAAGAACTAATTAAGTGAAATTTTCATTCTCAATAAAAAGAATTTGCACATTTATTTTGTAATGTTTTTTCATGGTTAATATTTTTTAAATTATGTTTAGGTTGGAACCACATGCACAAGATCTGAAGATGATCAAATCAACTAAAATAAGAGCTTGGATAGGGAAAAGCCTCATAAAGTCCTACACACAGCTGAGGAGTTGTTGCCAGCTGATGGCTACTAATGGAGGGAGAGTTAGCTCACTTTAGGAATATGGTCCATAAAAGGCTACCCATGCTAACTTAGATGGTCCCACACCTATAAAATCAATACGAAGTGGACTTAACAGATTAAAACATATAGCACATGAAATGGGGGGGTAAGTGGTTGGTGGAAGGAATGAAGGAAGAACTGAAGGAAAGGAAAAAGGGGGTAACCTTGATCAAAATACATTAAGTCCACTTATGAGATTCTCAAACAATAAAAATACTCATTTTTAAATATTTATTATTTTTATGTGCTTGTGTTTGTGTGTGCCTTAGTATGCATATATGTATATATGTATATATATGCATATATGTATATATGCATATGTATATATGCATTTATGACTGTATGTGACTTATGGGATTCTCAAATAATAAAAATAATCTTTTAAAACTATTTTCTTTATTATTTTTCATATGTTAGTGTATGTGAGTGTGTGTGTGTGTGTGTGCATGTGTGTTTGTGTGTTTGTGTTCAGGAGCCTACAGCGATTAAAAAGAAAACAACAACAACAAGGAAAGAATCAAATCCCTGGAACAAGAGTTACAGGCAGTTAATTTGTATGTTTGAGCAACTTATATCATCTATAATAGCATTAAGCAGTTTTGACCACTGAGCAATCTCTCTAACCTTCCCAATGCTACTAATTATTTTTAAAGAAATGATAGCATTTTTTAAATAATATTTTTATTGAATATATTCTTCATTTACATTTCAAATGCTAAAAGCTTTCCCAGTTTCCCCACTCCCCAAAAACCCCTAACCCCTCCTCCCACCCAGTGTCTCCAAGTATATACCCCTCCACCCGACCTACTCCCACCTACCACCCCAACCCCGATTTCCCTATGCTGGGGCATCTATTGAGCCTTCACAGGACCAAGGATCACTCCTCCCACTGATGCCCCGGCAAGGCATTCTTCTGCCACACTTTTGGCTGGAACCATGTGTACCCCTCGGTTGATGGTTTAGACCCTGGGAGTCCTGGGGCATTTGGGTGGCCAACTGTTCTTCCCATGGAGCTGCAAATCCCTTCAGCCCCTCCTGTCCATCCTCCAACTCCTCCATTGGGGACCCCATGCTCTGTCCAATGGCTGGCAGCTAGCATCTGCCTCTGTCTTGTCGTCCATAATAGTGTCGGGGTTTGGTGACTGTCTATAGGATGAATCCCCAGATACTTTGTCTCCGTAATTGCTCCTGTGTTCCCTTTCTCAGAGGAACCAGAGCACCCCCACTTCAGTCTTCCTTCTTTTCCACTTATTGGTGAGTGCATACCATGTGTGATCTTTTGTAATTCGGTTACCTCACTCAATGACATTTTTTTTCAAAGATTTATTTATTTTATGTAAGGACACTGTAGCTGTCTTCAGACGCACCAGAAGAGGGTGTCAGATCACTTTACAGATGGTTGTGAGTCACCATGTGGGTGCTGGGATTTGAACTCAGGACCTTTGGAAGAGTAGTCAGTGCTCTTAACCGCTGAGCCATCTCTCCAGCCCCCTGTGTGGGTTTTTGAAGGATAAGTAAGAGTTTTCTGAGCTGGCAGTGGCTGCAGATGGAGGAACTTTTCAAGAAGGAGGGAAACCAGATATAGAGCCAGCAGGAAGTAAGGGATGAACAGCAGCTCGCATAGCTTGAGTTCCACCCATTTGCCTGAGAATTTCATGAATTCATTGTTTTTGATAGCTGAATAATACTCCATTGTGTATTTATACTACAATTTCTGTATCCATTCCTCTATTGAAGGGCATCTGAGTTCTTTCCAGCTTACATCTCAGAAGAAGGAAAGATCTCCCTTGCTCATGGATTTGCAGGATTAATATAGTAAAAATGGCCATCTTGCCTAAAGCAATCTACAGATTCAATACAATCCCCATCAAAATTCCAAATCAATTCTTCATAGAGCTAATAAAAGCAATCTGAAAATTCATCTGGAATAACAAAAAACCCAGGATAGCAAAAACTCTTCTCCACAACAAAAGATCTCCTGCGGGAATCGCCATCCCTGACTTCAAGCTCTACTACAGAGCAATAGTGACAAAAACTGTTTGGTATTGGTATGTGTAGAGAGTCATATTGAAGTGCTTTATCACATGGCAGCTATCATTCAGCTCCAGAGTCAGTGAGCTACACCTCCCTCCCACCTGGCAGAGCTGGCAGAGCTCCAGTAACAAGCCTTTTGTCACACCTCAGCCTCCAGCAGAGCAACAGACCCTACGGGGTCAACTTCCTCTAGGAACAGTGGAGCTGAGGTTCTGCTGAGAAGCATTGAGAAGATGCTACAACCCTGGGAGGGAGGGTCACGCACACAGGGCATATATTGCTGTGCTTATTCCCCAAGTAAAGAGAGATTTTGTACAGCCATGCTCTAATGTCTCTGTGTGTTCTCTTTCTCTTGACCCCTGTTGTTTCGTTTCCCAGCTCTTCGTCCATGGAAAACCCGTTCGTGTGAAACTTCCGGGAAGCTGGCAAGAAGATCAATGGAATAGAATGGAAGATCCAGAAATGAACCCATACACCTACGTTCACTTGATATTTGACAAATGAGCTAAAAACATCCAGTGGAAAAAAAAAAGACAGCATTTTTAAAAAATGATGCTGGATCAACTGGAGGTCAGTATGCAGAAAAATGCAAATTGACCCATTCTTATCCCCTTGTACAAAGCTCAAGTCCAAGTGGATTAAGGACCTACACATAAATTCAGATACACTGAAGCTTATAGAGGAGAAAGTGGGGAAGAACCTTCAACACATGGGCACAGGGGAAATTTTCCTGAATAGAACACCAAATGGCTTATGCTCTAAGAACAAGAATCGACAAATGGGACCTCATAAAACTGCAAAACTTCTATAAGGCAAAGGACACTGTCAATAGGACAAAACGGCAACCAACAGAATGGGAAAAAATCTTTACCAATCCTACATCTGATAGGGAGCTAATATCCAACGTATACAAAGAACTCAAGAAGTTAGACTCCAGAGTGTCAAATAACCCTACTAAAAATGGGGTACAGAGCTAAACAGGGAATTCTCAACTAAGGAACCTGGAATGGCTCTGAATCACCTAAAGAAATGTTCAACATCCTTAGTTATTAGGGAAATGCAAATCAAAACAACCCTGAGATTCCACCTTATACCAGTCAGAATGGCTAAGATGAAAAACTCAGGGGACAGCAGATGCCGGAGAGGATGTGGAGAAAGAGGAACACTTCTCCATTGCTGGTGGTACTGCAATCTGGTAAAACCACTCTGGAAATCAGTTTGGCTATTCCTCAGAAAATTAGACATAGTTACTACCTGAGGACCCAACTATACCACTCCTGGGCATATACCCAGATGATGCACCAACAGGTAATAAGGACACATGCTCCACTATGTTCATAGCAGCCTTATTTTTAAAATAGCATATTTTAATCACACTGTCATCTTAAGCACTTGAAGGAATTTCATTTCATTCAATATAATGTGTTTCAACATAATAGTTTGAAGACAGGAATTAAGATGTGGTAATGTGATTTATATAAAGTACAATTATAGAGACATTGAGATAGGGTGGGTCTTGCAAGCTTATTAATAGGCCCCAATAATCATGCATGTGCTTGGCAGGGAGGAGATTGAGAGCTGACTGGATGATGCCTCCTATAGATGCCCTATCAAGTTGGAGTATGTAATCAGAGAATCAAAGAATCCCACACACACAGAGGGACATAAGGAAAATAGTTTTACAAATGTGGGAACCTTGCATATCCTATGTCAATATTTCTCAGAAAGAGAAAGGTGTGGAGGGAGGAGTTATACTAGGTTAAGCTATTTTCAGGATTTTTGTGTTAAAGAATGAACATCAAACTCTGGAGAATTTTCCAGAGCTCTGGCTGTAGTTACTGAGGCACAGGCAAACAGCCACTTACAAATATGGCATGACTCATACAATGATTTACCTTAAAAGCATTCCAATAGGCACTGGATACAGCTGAACTGTGCTGTTATAAGGAAAACACTGCTAATTTTAACTTCTAGGGTAAGTCACAAATCAAAATGTCATAAGGCTAGAGTCTAGGACCTTCACCTGTAGTCATTCTCTTCTCTTTCTCCTGGCTTCAATCATCTTACTTCAGGGGACAGGAAAGCAATGTCAACTTACTATGTATTTTATTAGTCCAGACTTTTTTTGCAACAGCATTGATCACTTGAATCTAAATTCTTGATGCACCTGGAATAAACTCATTTTATGATAATGGACTGGGAATGTGATGCAGACTTATTAATTTTAACTCTAAAATTCATAGAAAATGGCCAAATTTTTTTGTAGCATTTTGATTCACATTTGAGTCAAACTTTTATTTCTCTCTTTCCAAACAATGCACCTGAGGTTCAGTATATGAACATCTTCATGCTGACAAATATTATCTTTCTGTTCCTTTTGTTGCTTTTCTCATACATGCAGTTTGAGTGTTTGATTGATTGATTGATTGATTGATTGATTGATTGGTTGATTGATTGATTTGTCCAAGACAGGGTCTCACTATGTAGCACCAACAAACCTAGAAATCATGAAGTAAATCAAACTGGTCTTGAACTGTGGCAATCCTTTTGCCTGTGCCTCCAGGATATTAGCTACCCATTAGAAGGTACAACCCAATTTGAGGACAGATATTTCATCAGTTTATCCTCTCTAGAAACCCTCACACAGCCATATCTCCTAGGTTATTCTAAAGATGGTCAAGTTATTAATCAAGTGGGAGCATCAGAGAGGGATGGAAAATGACATTATAGATGAAAATACTGGTCCCAAAATACAAAGTATCACTCAAGGGCAATTCAAGAAGATTGTGTACTGCATAATATTGTACTGTATTTTATTGTACTACAGTGTAGTGTATTGTTTTGTGCTGTGCTTTATTGTATTGTAACCAATTAAAAGTGCAAGAGAATATGGAACTATCTTTGATAAAACACAAAGTACATGTTGATTCTATGGATCTCTTCTCAGATATAGAAAACAGAGATAACATAAAGCAGAGTAAATTGGTCTTGAAAAAGGCAAAATTGAAACAGAAGTCACATGTGTTTCCCCTCTCCATTGTCTAGCAATGATCAAATAAATATGAATTTGACATGTATTTTATAAACTATAAGTTACTCCCTAAGAATTATAGATAACTATCTTCTAGTCTCAGTGGTGGATTGCTAAAGTGGAACTGAACTGATTAATGAATATTTTGACTATCTCCTTTAAATGATGAAGAATAAATGCCTCCAAAGAAATATATATATATATATATATTGTGTTAAAATAAGCGTGACAAAAATATGGTCAAATATGCATCTATTTTGGTTGTTGAAATTTTAGTTGTACATGTTCAGTATCACATTCCCTGAGGGGTTTGGGAACTAAACATCCAATCATGCAATGAGGCACTGTCAATAGAAGATCAGAAGTCACTGAAGGATAGCTTGGTGAGCCAATGAGTTTTTTTCAGTTATTTGCAGTAGTATGGGTGAGAGGTAACTTACAGGAGCTTAGGTGACTCTTGGGCAGCTGCGTCCCTGTAAAAGTATGTCCCAGCATAGGCTGTGACACAAAAATTACACCACTCATTCCTGTACAGTGAGGAGGCAGCTCCATTGAAAAGTGTGCTTCCCGAGTCTTAGGAGTCCCCTCTTCTCTCCAGAAGACGATGTTTTCAACTGAGAAGATGGCTATTCAGTGCACTCACTATACCAATTAAAAATACATAGGAGAAATATGGAACTATTTTTGATAGAACACAGAGTGTATGTTTAATCTATTAATTTTTTACTGTGTATGTATGTATGTGTGTCTTGTACAGGATGTTTTGTTATGTCTCATTCCCTCTTGCCCAACATTCCTTTCTTCTTCCTTCTCCCTTCTCTCTTCCTCCTTCCCTCTCTCTATATATGTGTTGGGTATGTGTGCAATATCTCTTTCTCTCCCACTGATATTCAACATCTCTAACTCCTTCATTCCCTTCCCTTCCATATCCCCCTCTCTGTCTCTGTCTCTCTCTCTGTCTCTGACTCTCTCTCTCTGTGTCTCTCTCTCTGTCTCTGACTCTCTCTCTGTGTCTCTGTCTCTGTCTCTCTCTCTTTCTCTCTCTCTTTCTCTCTCTCTCTCTCTCTGTGTGTGTGTGTGTGTGTGTGTGCGCGCACACACACCCACAGATAAATGAATATCAGAGTACAACCTTCAGTGTCAATTCTATAATTGCTTTAAACAGTTTTGTCTTTCTTCAAAAGTAATATTGAGATCATTGCAGCAACAAAAGAAGGACTACACAGTCATGGAAATTTAACATCTACATAATGGTCTCTGAGTAAAGTAAGAAATAAGTAAAGAAATTAAAGACTTTCTGGAATTCAATGAAAATGAAGGAATAACATATCCACATTTGCGAGACACAATGAAAGCAGGGCTAAGAGGAAAGTTCATGGATAGAAGTGCCTCCTTTAAGAATTTTGCTTATGAATATTGATGCAAAAATACTCAATAAAATTCTCACAAACCAAATCCAAGAACACATCAAAACCATCACTCACCACATTCGAGTAGACTTCATCCCAGTAATTTAAGGTTGGATCAATATATGAAAATCCATCAACATAATATAATATGTAAAAAAACTCAAAGAAAAAAATCACATGATCATCTCATTGGATGCTGAAAAAGCATTTGACAAAATATAGCACACCTTCATGATAAAAGTCTTGGAAAGATCAGGAATCAAGGTCCACACCTAAACATAATAAGAGCAATATACAGCAAACCAACAACCAATATCAAATTAAATGGAGAGTTACCTGAAGCAATCCCAAAAAATCAAGAACAATACAAGAATGCCCACTCTCCCTGTATCTATTCAATATAGTATTCGAAGTTCTAGCTAGAGCAATAAGACAACAAAAGGATATCAGGGGGATACAAATTGGCAAAGAAGAAGTCAAGGTATCACTATTTGCTGGTGATATGATAGTATATATAAACAACCCCAAAATTTCTACCAGAGAACTTCTCCAGTTGATAAGCAACTTCAACAAAATGACTGGATATAAAATTAACTCAAACAAAACAGCAACCTTCCTTTGTACAAATGATAAACAGGCTGAGAAAAAATTATTTAATCAATACCCTTCACAATAGTCACAAATAATATAAAATATATTGGGAGTAACTCTAACCAAACAGGTGAAAGATCTGTATGACAAGAACTGCAAATCTCTAAAGAAAGATATCAAAGAAGACCTCAGAAAATGAAGATATCCCCCATGCTCAAGGATTGGTAGAATTAACATAGTAAAAATGGCCATCTTAGCATATACTGATAGTACATACTGGTGAGGATGTGGGACAAGGTAAACACTTCACCATTGCTGGTGGAAGTGCAAACTTATACAATCACTTTGGAAATTAATTTGTTGGTTTCTCAGAAAACTTGGAATATTTCTACCTCAAGACCCAGCTATACCACTCCTAGGCATGTACCCAAAGATGTCCCACTATCCCACAAAGACACTTGTTCAACTATGTTCATAGCAGCTTTACTCATAGTCACCAGAAATTGGAAATAAATTAAATGTCCCTCAACTGAAGAATGCATAAACAAAATGTGGTACAACTACACAATGGAATACTATTCAGCCATGAAAAACATAGGAATCATGAATTTTGCAGGCAAAATGATGGATATTGAGAATATCACCTGTCTTAGTCAGGGTTTCTATTCCTGCACAAACATCATGACCAAGAAAGCAAGTTGTGGAGGGAAGAATTTATTCAGCTTACACTTCCACACTGCTGTTCATCACCAAATAAAGTCAGGACTGGAACTCAGGCAGGTAAGGAAGCACGAGCTCATTCAGAGGCCATGGAAGGATGTTTCTTACTGGCTTGCTTAGATTGCTTTCTTATAGAACCCAAGACTACCAGCCCAGAGATGGCACCACCCACAAGGGGCCCTCCAGTCTTGATCACTAATTGAGAAAATGCCCCAGAGCTGGATCTCATGATTTCCTCAACGGAAGCTCCTTTAACCTGTGTCAAGTTGACACAAAAAGACAGCCAGAACAAGTGACCCCTTGTCAACTTGACACACAAACACCTCACTATCAAGCCTCAATCCTTACTTTCTAATTCATCCCCAAGATCTAATTAACTTTAAAAATGCTACAGTCTTTACATATTAAAAGTTCAATCCCTTTAAAATATCCAATATCTTTTAAAATTCACAGTCTTTAAAAAACTCAAAGTCTCTTAACTGTAGGCTCCACTAAAATACCTTCTTACTTCAAGAGGGAAAAATATCAGGGCACAGTCACAATCAGAAGGAAAATCAAACTCCAACCATCCAATGTCTGGGATCCACTCACAATCTCCTAGGCTCCTCCAAGGGCTTGGGTCACTTCTCCAGCTCTGCCCTTTGTAGCACACAGCTTGTCTTCTAGGCTCCAGCTGCCTGTACTCCACTGCTGCTGATGTTCTTGGTGGTCATCTTATGGTACTGGCATTTCTAAAACACTGCTGTCTTCCACTGTAACTAGGCTTCATCAATAGCCTTGCATAGGCTCGCTTCATGTGCCAAGCCTCAACTCCTTTGCATGACGCCTTCAGTCCTACGCCATCAATTGCAACTGAGGCTGCACTTTCACCAATGGCCTTCCATGGCCTCTCACAGTGCTGAGTGTCAACTGCTCTTCATGACCCCTTCATGCCTTCAAAACCACTACCACCTGGGTGACTCTTACACATTACCAAGTCCAGCCACAGCACCAGGTATAATATGGCTATCTCTGGAACACAGCCTCTGCTTTCAGAAAACACTTTCCAGAAGATGTCACTTCAATGATGCTGGTATCTTCTTAATCACCACTAATTTCTTAGCTCCAGCTAACCAGCATCAATAGTCCCAGCAATGCAAAGTTTTTGCTTCAGTAGTTCTGGTATCTTGTTAATCACAACTGATTATTCAGCCCAGCTAACTAAAAACACAGAATCTTCACAATCAAAATACCAACAGCCCTGATAAGAGACTTTAATCTTCTTTCTGAAATTTCACAAGCCAAGCCACCATCTTCTGCACTCAACATTATCTTCAAAATGCCTACAGAACATCCCACAGAGCTCTTAACACCAGATGGATCTTCTAGCCCAAAGTTTCAAAGTCCTTCCACAGTCCTCCCCAAAACATGGTCAGGTTGTCACAGGAATCCCCCACTATGCTGGTACCAGTTTGTCTTAGTCAGAGTTTCTATTCCTGCACAAACATCATGACCAAGAAGCAAGTTGTGGAGGGAACGGTTTATTCAGCTTATACTTCCACACTGCTGTTCAGCACCAAATAAAGTCAGGACTGGAACTCAAGCAGATAAGGAAGCACAAGTTGATGCAGAGGCCATGGAAGGATGTTTCTTACTGGCTTGCTTAGCTTGCTTTCTTATAGAATCCAAGACTACCAGCCCAGATATGGCACCACTCACAAGGGGCCCTCCCATCTTGATCACTAATTGAGAAAATGCCCCAGAGCTGGATCTCATGGAGGCATTTCCTCAACTGAAGCTCCTTTAACCTGTGTCAAGTTGACACAAAAAGACAGCCAGAACATCACCCAAGTAAGGTAGCCCAGTCCCAAATATAATTGCATGGTATGTGCTCACTTATAAATGGATATTATCTATAAAATACAGGATACCTATGCCTCACTCCACAAATCCAAAGAAACTAAACAAGAAGGAAGGCACAAGTGAGGATGAACGAAATTCACATAGAAGGGGGAATAAAATAATCATAAGAGAAAGAAAGAGGGAGAGAAGGAACTGGTTGGAAGAGGGGATAGAGAAGGAAATGAGGGTGTGGTTTAATATCAACTGTGGGAAGGAACAGGAATGATGGCCAGATGGCCATGAGAATGAATGGAAATTTGCAACTGACAGGGACTTGGAGGTGGTGTCCATCTCCACAACATGACAGAGACCTGGGATAAGGGAGGTGTCTAACAATCAATGGGGTTGACATTAGCTGTAACTCACTACATAGGGAATATTGGACCAGAAGAGGCCACCTCCTGTAGCTAGACAAGAAACCCAGTAGACCAATAAAGACATCAACCCACCCATAAAACTCTCAACCTGCAATTTATCTCATTACAAAAAATGTGGGCATGGGTGAGGAAGCAGAGACTGGGGGAATGGCCAAATAAGAACTGGTAAAACTTGAGACCTATCTCATGGGTAAGCACCAATCCTTGACACCATTAATGATACTCTGCTTTGCTTGCAAACAGAAGCATGTTGTCTTGTGAGAGGCTCCACCCATCAACGGACTCAGACAGATATAGACACCCACAGCCAAACAGTCAATGGAGCTTGGGGACTCTTATGGAAGAATAGGAAGAAGGATTGCAGGCCCTGAAGAAGATAGGAACTCCACAGGAAGACCAACAGAGTCAACTAACCTGGACCCTTGGGGCTCTCAGAGTCTGATCCACCAACCAAAGGACATACACAGGCTGGACCCAGGTCTCCCTGCAGATATGTAGCAGATGTGCAGTTTGGTCTTCATGTTGGTCACAAACAACAGGAGCAGGGTCTATCCCAAAAGATGTTGTCTGTACATGGAATATGGTCTTCTAGCTGGTCTGCCTTGTCTGGCCTCAATGGGAGAGACTTGATATTCCAGGGTTGGTTGGGGGGAATACCTATGGATTCCCCACCTGCTCAGAGGAATGGAAGGGTGATGGGAGAGGGAGTGTGGAATAGGGTTACTTGGACAGGGCAGCGAGTGTGATATAAAATGAATAACTAGTAAAAATGAAATGAAAACTTAATAATACTAATATTACTAATAATAAACACTAATAAAATAAATGATAAATAGTAACATTAGGATTAACTTCTTATCTCTATCACAAAGCTTTGTAAAGGATCCATGAAAGAAATCAGCATCCAGGTTGTGATGTTAAACTCCTGTCCACTTTTGGGTACACTGTGGAAGATAAAGTGTTTGGGAGCACATGCCACCTCCATCTGCAACAAAAGACTTTTACTTCCTCGGGTTTGTTGGGTACAGTTCAAAGAAACAGCTCTGGTAGCAGCTAAACAAACAAACCCATTTCTCTTGAGGCCAGGGAGGAAGGAAGCTAAACACCAGTCTGAAGTAATTTTTTTCTTGGGTAACGTAAACTCAGCATATAAAATTTCCGGCTATACCACTCCTGGGCATATACCCAGAGACTTTACCTGCATGCAATAAGGACACATGTTCCACTATGTTCATAGCAGCCTTATTTATAATAGCCAGAAGCTGGAAAGAACCCAGATGTCCCTCAACGGAGGAATGGATTCAGAAGATGTGGTATATTTACACAATGGAATACTACTCTGCAATTAAAAACAATGAATTCACGAAATTCCTAGGCAAATGGTCAGAACTTGAAAATATCATCCTTAGTGAGGTAACCCAATCACAAAAGATCACACATGGTATGAAGTCACTGATAAGGGGATATTGACCCAGAATCTCAGAATACCCTAGACACAATCAGCATATCAATAGATTTCTAAAAAGATGGAAGGAGAGACCCCTGGTCCTGGAAAGACTGGATGTAGGGGAACGCCAGGACAGAGTAATGAGAGGGGGTTGAACGGAGAAAAGAGGGAGGGAAGGGGGCTTATGGGACTTTCGGGGAGGGAGGAAACGGGAAAGGGGAAGTGATTTGGAATGTAAATTAAAAAAATAAAATAAAATTAAATTAAAAAAAAAAAAAAAAAAAAAAAAAAAAAAAAAATGTCAGAAACAATCGATTGTTTATTTTTACGTCCTGTGTGCCATTTGAGGAGTGGAATCAGGCACTTTATGCATTATCAAAGTGGCACGATGTACTTGCTCACATTACTGATTTGAGAAACAAGAATTTCTGAAAGAAAATCAATTTCAGACATGGAACAATGCTAAATCTTGCCATAAAATAACAAATCCTCCACTAGACACTCTAAACACCGCTTTCTCCACTATGAATGCACATCACAGTGCATTCAGCAATCTGATACCTTCAATTACCACCCACTCCCACTGCACCTCACCTGCTCATTTCAAAAGTAGTCTAAACAAGTAGCTCATTGATAAGCGTGTATGAGTTTAATACTCATCCATAGAAACATAGCTGTAGGGGGCTGGAGAGATGGCTCAGTGGTTAAGAGCACTGGCTGCTCTTCCAGAGGTCCTGAGTTCAATTCCCAGCAACCACATGGTGACTCACAATCTTCTGTAATGAGATCTGATGCCCTCTTCTGGTGTGTCTGAAGACAGCTATGGTGTACTCATATAAATAAAATAAATCTTTAAAAAAAAAGAAAAAAAGAAACATAGCTGTAATCTAACATGTACTAAATGGAATCCATGGAAATATGTTCATTGATTTTTATTAGTTGTGCATATTAATGAGGATTCAGGGTCGCACCTTAGCATATGCTTGTAACACACATTAATCAAAACAAACCCAACTTCACTTTATTGACCCCATGCCTACTTTTCTGAACCCTTTACTAGAGTTTACTACAGTGTTCTACATGCAGGACATTATTTTGGTAGATTACTTCAATGAGAAAGTGTGTGTGGTTCTTGGTTTTCTATGTCTGCCTTCTTTGACTTAAGTTAGTATTTTCTGATTCTATTCATTATGCTGTCAGTGACAGGATTTAATTTTTATTTGCAGCCTGATAATGCTCCTTTTGTATAGATACAATAGATAATAGTCTGTTATAGAATGGGCTCTTAATCTTGTGTCCATATCTTAGATACTTTGAACAGTGTTATAGTAAACATGGAAGTTCTTTTTGGAATGCTGATTACATTTCTTTAATGCAAGTTTGGAGATGACTTTTTATCAGAATAACAGCTTTACCACCACTGTGTGATTCTGTCATTAATTTTTTTTCTGCATACACTGTCACCTCCAATATCTGGTGACATTCCCACTCCATACTGCTTTGTAACCATAGCCTCCCAGGATCACTGCAAGATTTTTTGTATAAATATCTTTGTTAGAGTTTGAATATGAAATGGTCCAAATAGTACCATACACGGAGGGGATTCCATGCCTGCTGATGGGCTTTTTGGAAGTGACTGGATCTTGAAAGCTCTATCTCATCAATAGATTAATCCAGTGATGGATTCCTGGTGTGATGGCATTATTGAAAGGCCATGAAAAGTAGGAGGTGGAGCCTCACTTGAGGAAATGGGTCATTGGGTGTGTTGTTTGAGAGTTTCATCCTGCTTTCTTCCCTTCTGTATCTTCTTTCTCTTCATCTGGCTTCAGGCACGGTTTAGATCTTCTTCTCTGCTATTGCCTCCATTGTTGCAAAGGACTGATACCTCTAAATTAGGAACAAATATTTCCCCCCCTTACACTGTTCACATCTCATATTTTGCCACACCGAAGGGAGGAGTAATTAGTAAAATTCTCCCACTATTAATTTCTCAAGTCCAGTATAGGGTTCAGTCTCCATCATATTGCATAAGTTATCTTGTGCACACCCAAGAAGGAATTCCACAGTGGAGCTTTTTTCTTAGAGGATTATATAAGATTCAAAAGGTACCTAAGATTTCTCCATCTTAAGCTTTAACTTATGGTCTGCTTAAGGGTGAGAATGGCTGTGAAAGGAAGCTTCAACGAAACTAGAAATCCAGATGTTTCTCTTCTAATCTTCTATGGTCTGCTAGTACAACATGAAGGAAGTTCAATCTACTTCCAGTATTCACAGAGAAATTAGCTGTGAATAAAGATCCAATGAATATACAAAAGCTTCTTCATGGCTGTGCAATGAGAAAGGAGAGCTCGGCTGAATGATTAGGAGATTTTCCCGCTCTAGCATTACATGGGCACTTTATACCCATCAGGAATTCACTATGTACTCAATTATTTTGAAGCTAAATATACAGTTGTATTCTCTTAAAGAATTTCCCTTTTAAAGTGTAGAAGGCTTGTTCCGGTAATAATCTCTACAGTTCAGAAAGTTACTGTGAGGAAACATATCATTGAGAAGTGAGTATGAAAAATCTACTAAATGTATAAAACTTGATTAATTCTATTATTGGCATGTCTTCATTTCTCAGCACTTACAAGATCCTTCTAATGATGACAAGATGCAAAAAGGAAAGGTGAGGATGAAATAAACTCTTCTAATACTCTTCTAAACTTTCAATGAATAATGTAGCTAAGGATAGAAGCTCTATAGCTAATGAATGTTTAGGTAAGGTTAAGGCAAAAAGCTCCAGAACAAATGGACACTCTAACTTATCTGTATGACCAATCTCTGATAGTAAAAGATAGGATCAATTTACTTATCATCTCAATTTTAACATTTTTTAGAGGTGTTTTAAAGGGAGGCATGATGAATTGAACTCTGGAAGAAAATAACACCACACATTATCAGGAAAGTGTTTAAAAATTAGCTCTCCTAACAAATGAAGCAAGTCAGCTACAAGTATTCACTGTTTAAGTGTGTGTTTGTACATGTGTGGATGTGTGTGAGTGTGTATACACACACACATACACACACATACACACCTTGAAATAAGAACAGTATATAATCATCGAATAGCAACTTTCTCTGAATTGAAACATTTATAAAACAATATTCATTAATATTAAAAAACGTAGGAATACTACTCTGCAATTAAAAACAATGAATTCACGAAATTCCTAGGCAAATGGTCAGAACTTGAAAATATCATCCTTAGTGAGGTAACCCAATCACAAAAGAACACACATGGTATGCAGTCACTGATAAGGGGATATTGACCCAGAATCTCGGAATACCCTAGACACAATCCGCATATCAATAGATTTCTAAAAAGATGGAAGGAGAGACCCCTGGTCCTGGAAAGACTGGATGTAGGGGAACGCCAGGACAGAGTAACGAGAGGGGCTTGAATGGAGAAAAGAGGGAGGGAAGGGGGCTTATGGGACTTTCGGGGAGGGAGGAAACGGGAAAGGGGAAGTGATTTGGAATGTAAATTAAAAAAAAAAAAAGTAGGCCTTAGGAAGAAGAACATCCAGGACTGCTCCTGCAGAGAATCCAGTTTCAGTTCTCAGCACCCAATTCAGACAGCTCACAATCATCTGCCACTCTAGCTCCAAAAGATCAGAAAATCCTTCTTCTGGCCACTGCAGGTACCTTCATTCATGTGCACACACCCACCCATCCTCACACACATAATCATCATTAAAAATATTAAAATGTGTCTTTTAAAACAAAGGACATGAGCAGTAAACAACTCAATAGTCTCAGGAAGTCCCTGAAAATTGTAAACAGCAAAGACTGCTGAGGAGAGGAGACTCTGCAAGCCACCTACAAGTCATTTAGCAAGTTCTAGAACTTCTTTGGGGGGCTTTTGGTGATATGACTGCTACTGAGTTAACCATATTCCTGAAAGTAGCATTTCACCAAAATTCTTGATAGTAACCACCAATAAACTCATTGATTCACTAAGCAGTATTTTAATGGCTTTGTTTTGTTTTGGTCTGCAATTGGTTCCCATCTAAGGTGAGTAAATATTTCTTCACATCCTACCAGAAATAATATCACATAATACCAATGCAGACTCATAGAGTATGAGGATCAAGCATTTTTTTTTCTTGTGATCATTTCTCTGTGGGTATGAGGGTTAGAGGCATGATACATATGGTTTCACAACTAAGAGTAAGTTATCATCCATGGAAAGATTACTTTTTTTACACTCACCAAACCCTGACACTATCATGGATGCTAAGAAATGCTTGCCGATAGGATCCTGATATGGCAGTCTCCTGGGAGGCCCTGCCAGAACCTTACAAACACAGAGGTAGATGCTCACAACCAACTATTGGACTGAGTGCTGGGTCTCCAAAGGAGTAGTTAGAGAAAGGACTATAGAAGCTGAAGGGGTTTGCAACCTCATAGGAAGAACAATATCAACCAACCAGACTCCCCAGAGCTCCCAGGGACTAAGCCATCAACCAAATGTGCACATGGCTCCAGTTACATATGTAGCAGAGGATTGCCTTGTCAGGCATCAATGGGAGGAGAGGTCCTAGGCTCTATGAATGCTTGATAGATGCCCCAGTATAGGGAACTTGAGGCTGGGGAGGTGGGAGGGGGAATACCCTCATAGAAGTAGGGGGAGGGAGGATGGGATAGGGGCTATCTGGGAGGAAGGGAAACTGGGAAAGGGTATAAGATTGAAATGTAAACAAAAAATATATCCAACAAAATAAAAGAGGAAAAAAGATTAAAAAAATTTATTAGATATCTTTTTATTTATATTTCAAATGTTATACCCTTTTCTGGTTTCCCCCTCCCCCTGCTTAATGAGAGTGCTGCCCCACCCACATACCCACTCCTGTTTCCCAGTCCTGGCATTGCCCTACACTGAAGCATCGAGCCTTCACAAGACCAAGGGCCTTTCCTTCCATTGATGTACAAAAAGACCATCCTCTGCTACAGATGCAGCTGGAGCAACAGGTCAACTCTTTGGTTGGTGGTTTAGTTCATGGGCGCTCTGGGGCATCTGGTTGCTTGATATTGTTGTTACTCCTATGGGGTTGCAAACACCTTCAGTTCCTACAGTCCTTCCATTGGTGACCCCGTGCTAAATCCAATGGTTCATGGTAAGCATCCACCTTTGTATTTGTCAGTCTCTGGCAGAACCTCTCAGAAGACAGCTATATCAGGCTCCTGTCAGGAGCACTTGTTGGGATCCACAATCGTGTCTGGGGTTGCTAACTATATGTGAGATCGATCCCCAGGTGGAGCAGTCACTGGATGACCTTTCTTTCAGTCTCTGTTCTACACTTTGTCTCTGTATCTCCCTGGGTGGGTACTTTGTTTCCCTTTCTTAGAAGGACTGAAGCACCCACACTTTGGTCTTTCTTGTTCTTGAGCTTCATGTGCTTTGTGAATTATATCTTGGATATTCCAAGCTTTTGGCTAATATCCACTTATCAGTGAGTAAATACCATGTGTATTCTCTTGTGCTTGGGTTACCTTACTCAGGATGAATTTTTCTATTTCAATTCATTTGCCTATGGATTCCATGAAGTCCTTGTTTTAGTAGCTGAGTAAATTGTGTAAATGTTCCATATTTTCTGTATCCATTCCTCTTTTGAAGGACATATGAATTCTTTCCAGCTTCTGGCTTTATAAATAAGGCTTCTATGAACATAATGGAGCATGTGTCCTTATTAGACGTTGGAGCATCTTCTGGGTATATGCCCAGGAGTGGTATAGCTGGGTCCTCAGGTAGTGCTATGTCCAATTTTCTTTGGAACCACCAAACTGATTTCTAAGTGGTTGTACCCACCAACAATAGAGGAATGTTCCTCTTTCTCCATATCCTCGCCAGCATCTGCTGTCACCTGAGTTTTTCATCTTAGCCATTCTGACTGGTGTGAGGTGGAATCTCAGGGTTGTTTTGATTTGCATTTCCCTGATGATGAATGATGTTTAATATTTCTTTGGGTGTTTCTCAGTAATTTGGTATTCCTCAATTGAGAATTCATTGTTTAACTCTGTACCCCATTTTTAATAGGGTTATTTGGTTCTCTGGAGTCTAACTTCTTGAGTTCTTTTTATTTATTGGATATTAGCCCTCTATCTGATGTAGGATTAGTAAAGATCTTTTCCAAATCTGTTGGTTGCCGTTTTGTCCTATTGACAGTGGCCTTTGTCTTACAGAAACTTTGCAATTTTATGAGGTCCCATTTGTCAATTCTTGATCTTAGAGCATAAACCATTAGTGTTCTGTTCAGGAAAATTTCCCCTGTGCCCATGTATTCAAGGCTCTTCCCCACTTTCTCTGTTATTAGTTTCAAAGTACCTGGTTTTGTGCAGAGGTCCTTGATCCACTTGGGCTTGAACTTTGTACAAGAAGATAAGAAAGCATAGATTTGTGTTCTTCTACATGCTGACTTCCAGTTGAAAATGGATTTGTTGACACTGCAGTCTTTCCACTGTATAGTTTTAGTTCCTTTGTCAAAGATCAAGTGACCTTAGGTGTGTGGGTTCATTTCTATGTCTTTAATTCTGTTCCACTGATCTTCCTGCCTGTCTCTGTACCAATACTATGAAGTTTTTATCACTATTGTTATGTAATACAACTTGAGTTCAGGGATGGTAATTCCCCCAGAAGTTCTTTCATTGTTGAGTATAGTTTTTTGTTATTCCAGATGAATTTGAAAATTGATCTTTGTAATTCTATGAAGAATTGAGTTGGAATTTTGATGGGGATTGCATTGAATCTGTAGATTGCTTTTGGAAAGATGACCATTTTTAATGTATTAATCCTGCCAATCCATGAGCAAGAGAGATCTTTCCATCTCCTGAGATCTTTGATTTCTTTCCTCAGAATCTTGAAGTTCTTCTCATACAGATATTTCACTTGCTTGGTTAAAGTCACACCAAGGTATTTTATGTTATTTGTGAGTATTGTGAAGGGTGTTGTTCCCCTAACTACTTCTCAGCCTGCTTATCCTTTGAGTAGAGAAAAGCTACTGATTTTTTGAGTTAATTTTATATCCAGCCACTTTGCTGAAGTTGTTTATCAGGTTTAGTAGTTCACTGATGGAATTTCTGGGGTCATTTAAGTATACTATCATATCATCTGAAAATAGCTATATTTTGACTTCTTCCTTTCCAATTGGAATCCCTTTGACCTCCTTTTGTTGGCTAATTGCTCTGGTTAGGACTCTGAATACTACATTGAATAGGTAGGGAGAGAGAGGGCAACCTTGTCTTTTCCCTGATTTTAGCAGGATTGCTTCAATTTTCTCTGTTGGTAAGATTCTTCTGCTTGCCTCTCACCATCTGGTTATCTCTGGTGATAGCTGGTCTTGTTGCCTCTGACTGGAACTTGTCCATCCTGTGGGCCTGTAAGCCTGTGATCTTAGGTGTGTCAGCACTCTTGGCGAGATCAGTTCTCTCCTGGGCAGGGTTTGGGTACAGAGGTCTGTGGAACAGCCTTGGTGCTGTGGTGCAGATGGAGACAAGAAGGATCCTTTCCCCAGCTGCTCCACTGTTCCTATGCTCTGTGCATATCTGGCTGGTTCTGCTTTGGACAGTTGTTGGAGAGAAAATGGTGATCTTACCTCTGGGATTAGGAGTGAGAGCACTCCTTGAAGATTAGCTCTCTCCTCATGGGATTTGTGTGCAGGGGTGGGGCTGTGGGACAGTCTTAATTCCGGAGTGCAGATGGAGACCAGAAGCAAATGATTACTTTTAATCACTACTTCTTCTTATATCTCCACCAAATTCCCTGCTATATAATATGACCTTGAGGTTTAAATTTATCTCATTCATATTCTGGAATAAAAAATTTTCTCATATAAATATTCTAATTCAAGGTAAAAGGTAATGTTGTTTCTTTCATAGCTAGTGTCCAGAGAAGTAGAATTTACATCAAGTGCTGAAGATGCTCAAATATATGAGATAGATATAGTGATAACTAGATAACTAGGAAACTGCTGTGTCTAAAAACTAAAATGCAAAAAAAGTATTTCAGCCTGAAAAAATAAAAAATGGTAATCTAACACACATGGGCTTATTTTTTAACCCACCATTCAGATGACTATGTTGAAAGTGAGGCTGAAGAGAGAAAAATGGAAAGATGATCAGAGCTAATAAGTACTCTAAGCTTCTGAGTTATAATAGACGTGCTATTATAAATGAAAAACCCAGAACCTTATTGACAAATGTTATAAAGGCTTCTTTTCCCTTGCAAAGATTCTTGATAGACATTCTTAATAGGTTTCCAATCCTCCCATAAGGAAGAGCTCATGGACATAGATGCCTTCTGTTGCATGACGACTTGTATCAGTCATCTTGCCTGCAATAAAAAAGCACCAAAGACCGTTTACAAAAGTAGACATACAGTTATAGAGGCAAGAGATGGAGGATGTGGGTAGTGTTTTCACATAGTAGAGAAAGGAGTTTCTGGATTTCACTTAGGGATAACTGATTTTACTCACTTAAGGCCACAGCAAGGCCTTAGTTAACTTCACTTTCCTCCTACATGGCCTCTTCTCTAAAACAAATTGTTGAGGATAAAATCTTCCATGTATTTCCCTTTGAGTAAAGGGCAGGCAATCTCAATCATCTTTGTTCCTCAAAATTATTATGATTAAAATAAAAACAAAAAACAACAGCATGAATGTCATTATGGATCCTTCCTGGTCATACCAGCATTACCACCACCATATTTCATTATTAGAACTCAGTTGAATGGCAAAAATACAGAAATATAATTTATAGTCTTACAGAGAAACAAATCAAGTTTGCTTAGAGATATCCTGTATGCCTTTATAAAAGATATATATATATAGATAGATAGATAGATAGATAGATAGATAGATGTAGATATAGATAGATAGATAGATAGATAGATAGATAGATAGATAGATAGATAGATAGATAGATAGATATCAAAAAATAACATTATCAATAGCTGAATAGAAGAACCAAGAAAGAAATGATAAAATCCAGTGGAAGAAAGAGGAAAAAAATAATTCAGATAAATCAGATAAAAATAAATAAGATAAAATTCTGAAAGATCCTGAGACTGGTGACATGAAGTGAAGCACAGAAACAACAAATAAGTCTGAATGGAAAGAGAGCAGCAAGAGAAGGTTTGCATCTATAGGAATTAGCTTCTTCCTGTTAATCTTCCACCCTCATAGGGAACTACTTTTAATTCCAGGGAAAAGGTCATCATGTTCCCTCATTAAGATTTTTTGTATAATAGAGATAAGAAACAAAAAGGAGATATCTGAATGTCAGTGATATAGTGTTAAAAATGGCCATGGTCCCTTTCTATTTCTTCAATGTGTAAAACACTAAGCATACTATGTTTGCCTCCAGTGAGGCTATCTCAAGGTTGTCCTCTCGTCATCCGGTTAAATGCCTATAGGTGTTGAACTATGGAAACTTCCTCCAGAAAATACGTTTGTCTAGTCACCATCTAAATAAGATGAGAGCCTTCCTTATCACTGTATCCCACATGAAATTTTCAATCAGCTTGCAGCATAATTACATATAAAGTTTATCTGATGACCAACAAATGTTAGAAGATAGTCACTAAGCTTCCTGCTATGCTGCAAAACTAATAGGAGAGATAAGCAACTTGGACCCATAAGAGACACAAAAAAGACTTAAAGAATCAAACATTGAAAAATCAGTTTTAGGCAGACATGCAGGCACACTCAGATCACTGGAAACAAAAATATGATTTTAGGGAAGCCTACATGGCAAATTCCAGGCTGATCAAGGCTACATGATGAGACCTTGCAATCCCCAAAATTCACAAAGTAATAAATACATAAATAAATGTATTTCAGTCTTCTAATGAAGACAAAAGTTAATAGTCATTCAAAAAATTGAAAGATGTAAAAGGGATAATTAAAGCTATTACAAAATTAAAAATTTTAGCAAAAATAATAATAAGGAAAATGGAAAATGTAAAGCAAATTGACTAGATTGAATGCTTAAGTGTTACTTCTCCACCTTGCCTTTAATATCAGATCTATAAATATAGCTAACAATCCTCTATAGTGAATCCTGGCCATTATTGGGAAACTAGTTATGGAGGCAGATTATGTGACAAACTAAAACATTTTATACCAAGACTTCCATTTTCATTTAGTTCTGGTCATAGTAAATATATTTTTGTCATCTTCACTATATCTCATCTATTTTAGGACCCTTAATTGTGCTGTGACATAGTCCAAAGGTCATGAGTTTAAAAGTTGAACAGATGTTTGGACTCTCTCTCTCTCTCTCTCTCTCTCTCTCTCTCTCATCCTGAGGAACATGACTAAAGATACTTTATATTAATTAGGTAATTAAATGATATAAGGTGTTTCTCTATCTGATTCTATGTAATTCATAGTGATAAACAACTAAAAACTATCTCATCTTTCTCCCTGATACGAAAGTCTTTGGAAATTTATGCCACAGCCCATTGACTAGGAGACCAAGTGCCTTTTAGATTAAAACACACTTTTCTGGTGAAGGTTGACATTTCTTTCACTAAACTAGCTTTTGTCACCATAGAAAAATAAGTAACTTATATGACTCTCTTATTTTTAACCAGTTAAATTGTTTACTTGATTAAAATTTCTGGTTGTAATATAAATTAATTAGTAATTTTAAATGAGTTGAATGTCTTTATTTGAGTCATTATGGTCAAAATAGCTAACAATGAGATGTGATTTTTAAAACAAACTTGTATTGATTGAGATAAGGGAATTTTTTTCAAGGGCAAATCCAGAATTACCTTAGTATAAGTTAACTTTCTATGTAGCATGTCTTCCTCATGCATGCTGTGAGAACAAACTGAACTGCCCTCTTTTATTTGGGAATAATATTGAATTAGTAAGAATTAACTTTATGAATTCCCTGTCTTAAAAATAAAGCTTACAAAAGCATTCAAAAGAACAGAAGTATAGTCCATGAACAGAGGCCTGTTTCTGCTTTCATCTTGAATGAATGGGGTCCTATTAGCCATGCAATTTCACCCTATATATTTTGTGGCATAGAACAAATTACTAGAATTTTGGAGAGAGCCAAAACGCAATTTTCTATTCACTTCTAATGCTTGCCTGAGAAACTCATTAAAAAAAAAAAGAATGTGAGGTGAGGTTATCTACAGATCACTCAGAAGATCAAATAGAAGCTGCCATTCTCTCCCTATTGGACAATCACCTAGCACTCAAATGAGAGCAAGGAGTTAGTTCCCTTTCAATAGTAGCTGAATATATAGTCAGGGATGACATGTGCATAGAAGAAGCTCTGGGATTTGGCCTGAACACAGAGACCAGAAACAATGAAAAGGAAGTTCTGATTAAATCTGCTTCCAACTGGCCAAGTGCTGTTCTGTGAGTGACTGGGTATAGGAATCTTAGGACTAGTCTTCAACATGATCCTAAGCCCTAATTGTAAATCACGCATGCAGCTGGAAAATGAAAACATCTCATTTTAATTAGCCATTTCTCAGCTATCTATCTTTGATCTACTTCAATAAGTTGACACGGTCTGTGGTTTTGTTGTTTTTCCATCCACTGGTGCTTGGGCTAAAGCTATATAACATATTTGATTGAGAGAAAGACAGGTTGAAAATGATGTAGATGGATCATTAACATAAAGAAATTCTTTGTTAATTCAACTAGAGATCTCACAAATTTGATACTTACATTCCAAGGCTCAGATTATTCTTTCTATAAAGCTGTTATAAAAACATTGCATTGGCTTTTCAGTAGAATGTTTTGGACATTAGTTTTTCTCCTTTGTTTTTTTTTTTTTATTTTATTTTATTTTTTTAATTTACATTCCAAATCACTTCCCCTTTCCCGTTTCCTCTCTCCCCGAAAGTCCCATAAGCCCCCTTCCCTCCCTCTTTTCTCCATTCAAACCCCTCTCGTTACTCTGTCCTGGCGTTCCCCTACATCCAGTCTTTCCAGGACCAGGGGTCTCTCCTTCCATCTTTTTAGAAATCTATTGATATGCGGATTGTGTCTAGGGTATTCCGAGATTCTGGGTCAATATCCCCTTATCAGTGACTGCATACCATGTGTGTTCTTTTGTGATTGGGTTACCTCACTAAGGATGATATTTTCAAGATCTGACCATTTGCCTAGGAATTTCGTGAATTCATTGTTTTTAATTGCAGAGTAGTATTCCATTGTGTAGATATACCACATCTTCTGAATCCATTCCTCCGTTGAGGGACATCTGGGTTCTTTCCAGCTTCTGGCTATTATAAATAAGGCTGCTATGAACATAGTGGAGCATGTGTCCTTATTGCATGCAGGGAAAGTCTCTGGGTATATGCCCAGGAGTGGTATAGCCGGATCCTCCGGGAGTGTCATGCCCAGTTTTCTGAGGAACCGCCAGACTGCTTTCCAGAGTGGTTGTACCAGCTTGCAATTCCACCAGCAGTGGAGGAGTGTTCCTCTTTCTCCACATCCTCGCCAACAACTGCTGTTTCCTGTGTTTTTGATCTTAGCCATCCTGACTGGTGTGAGATGGAATCTCAGAGTTGTTTTGATTTGCATTTCCCTAATGACTAAGGATGATGAACATCTCTTTAGGTGCTTCTCAGCCATTAGATATTCTTCAGGTGAGAACTCTTTGTGTAGCTCTGTACCCCATTTTTTAATAGGGTTACTTGCCTCTCTGGAGTTTAACTTCTTGAGTTCTTTGTATATATTGGATATTAGTCCTCTGTCGGATGTAAGGTTGGTAAAGATCATTTCCCAGTTAGTTGGTTGCCGCTTTGTCTTTCTGACAGTGTCTTTTGCCTTGCAAAAAATTTGTAATTTAATGAGGTCCCATTTGTCTATTCTTGATCTTAGAGCATAAGCTATTGGAGTTCTGTTCAGGAAATTCTCCCCTGTGCCCATATGTTCAAGGTTCTTCCCTAGTTTCCCTTCTATTAGTTTCAGTGTGTCTGGTTTTATGTGGAGATCTTTGATCCACTTAGAATTGAGCTTAGTGCAAGGAGATAAGGATGGGTCAATTTGCATTCTTCTGCATGTTGACCTCCAGCTGAGCCAGCACCATTTGTTGAAAAGGCTATCTTTTTTCCACTGGATGGTTTTAGCTCCTTTGTCAAAGATCAAGTGACCATAGGAGTGTGGATTCATTTCTGGGTCTTCAATTCTGTTCCATTGATCTACATGTCTGTTACTGTACCAATACCATGCAGTTTTTATCACTATTGCTCTGTAGTACAGCTTGAGGTCCGGGATACTGATTCCCCCAGAGGTTCTTTTACTCTTGAGAATAGTTTTAGCTATTCTGGGTTTTCTGTTATTCCAGATGAATTTTTGAATTGCTCTTTCTAACTCTATGAAGAATTGAGTTGGGATTTTGATGGGGATTGCATTGAATCTGTGTATTACTTTTGGTAAGATGCTCATTTTTACTATATTAATCCTGCCAATCCATGAGCATGGCAGATTTTTCCATCTTCTGAGGTCTTCTTCAATTCCTTTCTTCAGAGACTTGAAGTTCTTGTCATACAGATCTTTCACTTGTTTGGTTAGAGTCACGCCAAGATACTTAATATGGTTTGTGGCTATCGTGAAGGGTATTAAGCCCTTAGCCAGACTAACCAGAGGGCACAGAGATAGTATCCAAATTAATAAAATCAGAAACGAAAAGGGAGAGATAACAACAGAAACTGAGGAAATTCAAAAAATCATCAGATCCTACTACAAAAACCTGTATTCAACACAACTAGAAAATCTTGAGGAAATGGACAATTTCCTTGACAGATACCAAGTACTAAAATTAAATCAGGATCAAATAGACCATCTAAACCGTCCTATAACCCCTGAAGAAATAGAAGTTGTCATTGGAAGTCTTCCAACCAAAAAAAGCACAGGTCCAGATGGTTTTAGTGCAGAATTCTATCAGACCTTCAAAGAAGACCTAACACCAATACTCTTCAAACTGTTCCACAAAATAGAAACAGAAGGAACACTACCCAACTAGTTCTATGAAGCCACAATTACACTAATACCAAAAGCACACAAAGATCCGACAAAGAAAGAGAATCTCAGGCCAATCTCTCTTATGAATATCGATGCAAAAATACTCAATAAAATTCTTGCCAACCGAATCCAAGAACACATCAAAACGATCATCCACCACGATCAAGTAGGCTTCATCCCAGGGATGCAGGGATGGTTCAATATAAGGAAATCCATCAATGTAATCCACTACATAAACAATCTCAAAGAAAAAAAACACATGGTCATCTCATTAGATGCTGAGAAAGCATTTGACAAAATTCAGCATCCTTTCATGCTAAAGGTCTTGGAAAGATCAGGAATTCAAGGCCCATATCTAAACATAGTAAAAGCAATTTACAGCAAACCGGTAGCCAGCATCAATCTAAATGGAGAGAAACTTGAAGCAATCCCACTAAAATCAGGGACTAGACAAGGCTGCCCTCTCTCTCCATATCTTTTCAATATAGTACTTGAAGTTCTAGCTAGAGCAATTAGACAACAAAAAGAGATCAAAGGGATACAAATTGGAAAGGAAAAAGTCAAACTATCACTATTTGCAGACGATATGACAGTATACTTAAGCGACCCAAAGAACTCCACCAGAGAACTCCTACAGCTGATAAACGACTTCAGCAAAGTGGCCGGATATAAAATCAACTCAAGCAAGTCAGAAGCCTTCCTGTACTCAAAGGATAAGCAGGCTGAGAAAGAAGTAAGTTTTTCTCCTTTGTATGCAAAACTATTTCAAATCATTATGAATGAAATAAACTCAAATTTCCGAAATTTAAAATATTCTTGTTTAGGATAGGAAGTGACTTATTTGGTTTAGAATTCTGCATTAGGTTCTTCATTCTTGGGGAGACAGGGCAGCTAGTGTGTCACTTGCACAGAACAGAGAGAAATGATTGTACCCAGGCTGCATGCTTGCTCATTGCTTGTATTCAGCTAACTCTGTTCATACTCATTCAGTTCAGAAGGGTACAACCTATATCATGGTGCCACCCACCATGAGTTGAGTCTTCCTCCATCAATTAACAATGAAGTCAATCCCAGACAGTCTCACAGGGAAACCTGATCTGGACAATTCCTCTAGTTGGGCAGTCTTCTCCCATGATTCTAGTTTGTGCCAATTTGACAATTAAAAACTAACCAATTCACACTGTATGTCAGTGACAAATAACTGATTACATATTGGATTGATGTTACTGTGACTTGAGATAACTCCAACTTTTATATTACAGATTGTTAATTTCCAACCGTGACCACCATAACACCTTTAATGCCAATTTGATCAGAAGAATTATCTGAGTTCTCCCGTGTGTTGGCTATGTGGATACAATTTGGAATACATGTAATTTTCTTTGCTAGTGCATGTCCAAGATACATTTCTTATTCAGTAACAAGGGTATTGCTTGAGCTGTCCATCGCACAGTCTTCTTGGACATGTGGCTAAAGGAACTACTCTACTGGTTTCTGTATTTCATTCTGTCTATATCATCATCTGAATTCTAAATAATGTTAAAACACATTATTTAAATTTCAGAATGAATAAAATTCTTGTCAACAATGTACTAATAGTGAGTACAAACCAACACACTAGCAATTTTAGCTCCATGTAAGGATACAGTTCCTTGGACAGACCAATATGAATTCTCATCTTCTTCCTTTTTCCTATGAGCTCAGGAAAAGCAGCAATTTGCCAGTTTTCAGGTCTTTAAACAACTTTCTAGTGAATCCCTCTTATTTAACTCCCTCTGCTTGAATCTATGATCATTCTTTACAAATGTAATCATCTTGGGGCCAGGAAGATTGCTCAATGGATTAAGTACTTGTTGAACAAGCATAAGGAGCTACATTCAGATCCCCCATACCTCATACAAACTGCATGTGGCAGTGCATGTCTATGACCACAGTTCTGGAGAGGAATGGACATGGAGATGGGAAGATTCTTGGAGCTCATTGGCCAGATAGTCTGAATGAAAAGTCAAACTTTAGCTTTTGTAAGAGATTTTCAAAGAATAAGATGAAGAATAATAGAGGGAGATGCCCTCAGTTAAATTCTAGCAAGGGCACAGACAGCTAAGTAAACACAAACACACACACAAACACACACACACACTTCATATACATACATGTATACAATAAACAAATAAATTAACTTAAGCAAAATCTACATTATCTTCTATTATGTATTTGTCTCTAATGTATTATATTATTTGCTATTGAGAAACTGTTTATAAAGATATGCAAAGTAATTATGGATTACTTACTAATTATTATTCTATAAGAGTGAATAGACAGGCAATATAATGTTGATATTTCAAAGTAGTGAATTCATAACATCTCTTAAGGAGAAGGGAATGAATTGACTGGATTGATGTAAATAGAAGTGTTTTAGAACTAGAAGGGTAGCAGATAGTAACTGTGTTCTAGAGAGATTTCAGATCTGTTGTTATAAACAAATTTATTAGGCATTCACCATGTTGCCACCAAAAGAAGCAAAAGCATAGCTTAATACCAACAATGAGGATAATACGTTCAGCTACCATCAGTGTGCCAGATTCCAGGTTAGACAATGACTGAATTTGCCTGTCTTTCCACAGACGATCAGAATACCAAAGTGTGGTATCTCAGGTATCATCATAGAATAGCTAAATATAATAAAAGCAAGAAGTTCATTAAATCAGGAACAACAAAGCCAAGGGATAAAGTTATTTTATAGTTGATGGCACCCATTACTTTTAACTGTTAAAGCTAACTAAACTATGTTCAAACTGAAGTAGCATGTCTAACTTCCACAAGAATTTCCTTAGCACATTAACTCAGGATAGAGGTGGAAGTACCAAAGTGCCAACTTATTATACAGCCAGATTTTTAGCAGTCAGCATTTGAAAATCATAATAACACATAAAATGTTTAAATGGCCTATAAAATTTCACAGAGTATAATTACTTATACATAAACTACCACATAACATGATGCCACCTTGTCTTTGTTGATAATTATTACAAAATCTTTTATCTTGCAAAACTTCTTTCATGTCACAAGCTACAAAGAAGAAGGATTGATAGGCCAATTGGGATCAGTGAGTTTTGATGTTGTACAAGGCCAGATTGTTTTATTTTATATTTACCAAAGATGAGCAGTGAGTGTAAGAATTTTGTATTTCATGAAAATTTAAAATCAGGCATTGAAAGTATCATAAAGTACATGTCCAGCTTTGAAACTCTTTAAGACTTCAATATCTTGCAATTCCCAAATGCCCACCAGGCAGTGTCAGACATTGATTAGCTACATCACTGTACAACATTCACAACTTCGAAACTTTTTCCTACATTTGGTTTTCAGGATAGGAAACCAATGGGCAAGAATATGTCCTTATTTTGTTTTGTGGTGCTATGTACATATTAACACTGTAAAGGCTGGATTGATAGATGTCCATCATGCATATTCATAATTTATAGGAGTGAGTTTTCTGCCTGTCTCCTCCTACCATGTAGTGCCCTAGGTGGAGTTTAAGTCATGATGGACTAAATTACAAAGACCTTAGGTCACTGAGTAATGTCACTGGCACTACTGTTCTTCTGAAACCATAAGTATTGCCTTCTTAAAATGGCTGCCCATTGGATAAAAGTGAATTTATTATTACCAGTACAAATAGACCCCCTGACTTGACATACACCATGCATGTATAGTCTACACAAATAGACAGCATGTGTTTGTATAGAGTAGTTGCAACATATACCATTGAACAATTTAACCCAAAGCATTTATGTAGCTATAAAGGGACCATGGTGCAGTTTTATATCCCATAATAGTACTTAAAGGAATAAAAATATAAACAGTGAAAAGATATGCTGATTTTTAAAGCGTTCTCTGACCCTGTGCATATTGATTTGTAAAACTGGCTAAAATTTGAAGTCGATAACATAAAATACAGCATGAAAATTATGTGATTAAAATCTCCTTCATTTATCATATTATATATTTTAATTTTTATTGCAATTTTATTAAATGCGCTCCCTGATGATTTTAAACACATATATAATGTATGCTGGTGCTTTCAACTCCCCTGTATTCTGCTATTCCTTTAACCTCTACCATTGTCCTCTTCCCTAAAAGATCCCTTCTAACATTCAAATATTTTGGGTTGTTTTTCTGAGCTTAAAACCTTCACACTTCAGTCTTCATGATGGCTTCGGAACTTTAAACTTTCAAGGCAAACTGTACAGCATATCAGAGTCTCATTTTTTAGTTGTATCATTGGAAAAACAAGGCCTGTAGCCTCTGTGATCATACACCCCAGTCATTTTAGGCTCAATGGTTTTATTATCATTACTGCCATTTTTCCAGTGGTTTATCTTCAACTACCAAAACACAAATGGGATGCAAAGAGTGGAACATTTCTCTATTATGTTGCCTTCTACTGTTAAGCAATCTACTCTTTAAAGCAATGAGAAATGTAACAAGATAGCTACTGTATGGTATCTATTTACAGATTTGTCTATTTCATCTAATGGTCACAAATGTACTTTTTATTTTATGTGCTTGAGGCCTGCAATTTTATAATAACTTGAAACAATTTTCTGCAGCAATGTGTGCTATATAGCTAAAGATCAATTTAATTCAATAATTTTTTTCTGTGATTCATTTGCCATGCCTTTTCTTCAAGTCTGGGCTCTCAGAGGAAAAGGGAACCCTGTGCCCCATCTTCAAGGAAGTTAGTGTAAAGTCCACAATGAAGATAGTTCTGTGATAGGAACACTGCATGCATAGCTCCAAGAGAGCTTCAGGAACAGGTTACAGGAGATAAGAAAGCTGTGTTTGGAATCTGATATTCATCACAGGCCTCAAGGAATAAACAAGAATGAGGGAGGTAATTCCATGGTAGTTATTCTACACAGAGTGCGACTGAACAAAGATAGTCCTCTATGAATGTTCACAGCACATGTGTGGCATATGTAGGTAGTTCTAACTGACTGGAAGGACAAAACCACCTAGAACAGCAGTAAAGGGTCACCAAAATATTTATTCATGAGGAATCTTTTATAGTTGAGAACTGGGAGTCAACTTGTGCATTGACTATAAGCATGTAAGTAAAATGTAGATAAAATGTTCCTCATGATGTCAGGAGTTTAATCCTAGAGTGTACTGAATTGGATTATTCTTAATCCAACCCAGTTTAATAATGTGTTGTATATATGTAGACAAAAAATGAATACTTATAGGTGGTCATTTGGCTTCTTGATGACTTGTCGTTCTTTTCCCTGAAAACATTACTAAATTTATCTCTTTTTTTAATCACTTATAATTTTCTAAGACAAAGTCATGTGTGTATAATTCATAAATAATGAAATTCTATTCTTATGTAAGTCATATCAAGTTAGGATGTCATTTGT
Organism: Tokudaia tokunoshimensis; assembly: GCA_036184795.1. NCBI lineage: Eukaryota > Metazoa > Chordata > Mammalia > Rodentia > Muridae > Tokudaia > Tokudaia tokunoshimensis. The sequence continues at coordinate 29,063,805 of BTHU01000010.1, read as the reverse complement.
CATTAATGTATATAAATTAATATAACATAAATTGGCTCTTTTGCTATTTTATTTTTCAACTAATTTACTGATAATTTTGTGTGTGTTTGTTAACACAACAATGATCAGGCAGCAAAATATTTCCTTTTTACCTTGTCTAAAGCCGACAGTTATCTAATTGAATTGAAGCTCCCATTCAATAGAGAATTCTTACTTGGTACTGGATACCTAGCCTACTATCCATCGCTAATGAAGGAATAGACCTTAGAGAGCAACCTATCACCACTTTCCTAAACAAATACAACTTATAACGCATTCAGAATACTTATCAAATCCACAGATAAGTGTAACTCTCACCTCTCATCAAAGAAACTTTTTCTTTTTTGGCAGAAGATAGAGGTCATAGCAGAAATAATACAACTGCTCAAAATGCAGAAAGAAATGGACTTTCAGAAGCTGAACCCCAGTTAATATATTCACAATGCAATCCCTATGCCTAAGGTTAAGGAACATTATACAAGAGGGAATACAAACATAGTAAGAGCCAGAAGCCCATAACATCTGCTGTAAGAATGGCTTCTATATTTGAAAGAGCATGGAGTCTCAACAGTATGGACGCCAACAAGACCTGAATAATGACAATAGCTATTGACAAGCTAGTTCTCATGGAGGAGAGTCACAGGTTGTACTGCTAGATGAAGAGCTACAGATAGTTAATGGCTGATTAGTGTTGAAGAATCATTCTTCTCTGAGGACCAGAAACTTGATAACTCATTCACTCCCAAGTGTTCAGCCCTAAACACATGTATATAGTAGCAACACTAAAGGAATTTAGCAGAATGTGTATGCCTGTGTGTATTCTTTAGAGAAGAGGTTAGTAACTTGAGAGGAGATCATATGGCAGTGGGAAGGATAAGAAGGAGGGGCACACATGATGTAGGTGTTTGAAATTGCCTATCTAAAATTTTTAAAAAATTAACTTGGAAAATGAATCTGAGAATTTCCGTAAGCACACCAGAGTATCAGTAATAGTGTCAGGCCTTGGAGTCTTCCCTTGAGCTTGATCACAATTTAAGCCAGTCACTGAACCACCTTTCTCTGTCTCTTCTCCCTGAAATTCTTTTAAACAGGAACAATTCTGGGTCAGAATTTTTGACCTAGGGATGGCAATCCCTTCCCTCCATATGACACCTTGGAAGTGGACTCTATAAGTTCCCTCTCCCCACTTTAGGGTGTTTTATCTAAGGTCCCTCCCTCTGAGTCCTGAGCATCTCTCACCTCCCACGTCTCTAGAATATTCTAGAAGGTCCCCCACTTCCTATTTCTGAGGTTGACTGTTTCTATTCTTTCTACTGGCCCTCAGGGCTTCACTCCTTTTCCCCCTTCACTAATACCTTATCATGTGCCCCTTTTCCCCTCCCTGTCCCCTTTCCCACACATCTCTCCCATCCTCTGGCCCCATGATTGCATTGTTCTCCCTAACAAATGGAATTGAGGCATCCTCTGTTTGGTTTGTTGACCTTCTTGAGTTCTGTGTATTGTATCCTGGGTATTCTGTACTTTTTTGACTAATATCCACTTACTAGTGAATACATACCATGCATGTCCTTTTGGGTCTGAGTTACCTCACTCAGGATAATATTTTCTAGTTCCATCCATTTGCCTGAAAGACTCAGGATGTCCTCGTTCTTAATAACTGAGTAGTATTTTATTGTGTAAATGAACCACATTTTCTGTATCCATTCTTCTGTTCTGGGACATCTAGATTGTTTCCAGCTTTTGGATATCATAAATAAGGCTGCTACAATTTCAGAGTAGGGTATTTGATGCCCTCTTCTAGTTTCAGCAAGTACTTGAACTACTTCTGTGTGTACATACACACAGTCACAGACAGCTCAATAATTAATAATAAAATATATTTTCAAAAGTATATATATATATATATCCACATATATATATGAAATATTTGAATAACATAGGACTAAAAGCAAGACCACATCCAGAGAACACACATAGTTTTAACTTAGGATGGAACAACAATAAAAATAAATTTGTTGGATTTATAAAAATCTAAAAAAAAAAGGACGTAGCTACTAGATATATGGAGGTAATTGAAAAATATTTCTAGCTATTTAAAAATTGAATTTAGGCATTGAACCAAAGGTGGGATCTCTGATGACAATAGTTAATGACCATGGTATTTAAGGATTTTGTTTTATTGATTAAGTTTTGACAATTTCAGATATTTATAGAGAATATTCTGAGTCTTCTCTCCTCTACACAGTTTCTCATTGCACTCACTTACTTGTCAATGCCCCCTCGCTTGATCAATCCCTTTCCAAGATTCGTTGCTTTTGGTTTGATTTTGTGACCTGTGTAGCTTACACAGAGCTGTCTGTGTGACCACTGGATTGGAATTACCGACCAGAGTCTGGTGGAGTTCTCAGTGAATATGCAACTAAACGCACTGATTCTCTTTCAAATTTGAATAGAAACAGTGCAAATAACCAACCTAACGATGTACTTTAAGGGTTTGAAAAAATACAAATGAAGCACCAAAGCTGTAGATTGGAAAAAAATAGTCACTACTAAGGCACACACTAGTGAAAACAAAAAGTGAAATGAAAAACTAGTTGAAGAATAAGAAGGTTGCTTCTCTGAAAAGATAAACAAGTTCGACAACCCCTATGCTGAATTAACTAAAAGAGAAACAAACCAAACTGATAAAACTTAAGAGTTGAAAGGGAACACTTTACAATAGAACAATAGGCACAAAAGAATTTCAGAAAGCTATAAGAGACTACTTTAAAAACAATATTTTATGGGCAGGAGATATTTCAGAGGTTAAAAACACTGGCTGCTCTTCTGTAGGGCCTAGGTTTGATTCCTAGCACAATCATCGATAACTCCAGTTCCAGGCAATCTGCTGCCCTTTTCTGACTTCAGCATGCAGATGAAACACCCTTCTACATAAAATAAGCTTAAGGAAAAATATAAAACTCGACTAAATTAGAAAACCTAAGAAAAATGACTGAATTTCTAGATACATCTGACTAACTTAAGTCTAATCATGATAAAAATAATTTAAGCAGATGTACTACCTGGTTTTGTGTTAACTTGACACAGACTGGAGTTATCAGAGAAAGGAACTTCAGTTGGGGAAGTGCCTCCATGAGATCTAGATGTAATGCATTTTTTCAATTAGTGATCAAGGCAGGAGGGCCCCTTGTGAATGGAGCTATTCTTGGGCTGGTAGTCTGGGTTCTATAAGAAAGCAGTCTGAGCAAGCCAGGGGAACCAAGCCAGTAAGAAACATTCCTCCATGGCCTCTGCGTCAGCTCCTGCTTCCTGACCTGCTTGAGTTCCAGTTCTGACTTACTTTAGTGATGAACAGCAATGTGGAAATGTAAGCTGAATAAACACTTTCCTCTCCTACTTGTTTCTTGGTCATGATGTTTGTGCAGGAATAGAAACCCTGACTAAGACAGCAGAGGTATAACAAATAAAGAGATTAACGTAGTGAAAAAAAAAAACAAACTCTGAATTAAAATTTAAAAACAAAGCCCTGATCCAGATATAATCACAGCAGAATTCTATCAGACTTTAAAAGAAACTACAACCAATGCTGCTCAAGTTATTTCAAAAAATAGAAATAAAAGGAAAGTTTTTAAAATCCATCCTTAAAGCCAGTGTTGTTTTAATATCAAACCAGGAAAAGATAAAATAAAATAGACAAGTATAGACTAATATCCATTCTGAACATAAATGTGAAAATTGCTAACAAATTACATCAGAAAATTATTCACCATGATCATACTGGCTTGATCTAAGGGAATATCCTACAATAGAGAACTAAAAGATTGTAAGAGCTGGGGGCGGGAGCATGACATCTGCTGTAAGAATGGCTTCTATCTTTGAAAGAGCCTAGAATCTCAACAATATGGATGACTAGCAAGTCCTGAGTAGTAACAAAACCAGTTCACAAACTAATGCTTCTGGAGGAGAGCTCATAGGGTTGTACTGTTGAATGAAGAGCTACAGAGAATTAATAGTTGTCATGCACTCCCAGACATGTACATGTACCCCAGAGACACTTATAACATATACTCGCATGCACACGTGCACGTGTGCGCGTGCGCACACACACACACACACAATCCAAATTATTAAAAAATATTTCAAATATCCCAGCACCTCAAAAACAAAAACAAACAAACAAAAAAAAAAAAACAAATCTAGGTGATCAAAAGCCCCTAACAAGATGACAATCATAGAGATGCATCAACATCCACAGAAAAATAATGAGTCAAACTTAACAGGCACACCTGCATTGCAATAGATGATTTATTTTCAACCAGAATGTGAGATTTACATCCCAAGACTGTATTTGAGGACATGACAGCGACACATCACACATGCACCACTGCTCAGTTCTACCAACCTTATCCAATTTATCATTCTTGTTCCAAAATAGAAAGCAGGAAATGCTTTGTAGGTATTAGGAACCATGCCAAACTGGATGAAAATGTTAATCCCTTTGAGAAATTTCTCAGTTTAAACTGAAGGAAAAAAAACTGATTGGCATATTTCTGTTAAGAATAATATAGCTTTCTTCTCACTAATTAGTGACTTGCCTATTTTTCCTCGTTTTCTGAAAGGAACTGAAAGATGGTAAAATAAACATAATTTATTATTGACGGCAAAGAACACTCACTGTCATACCACGCATCAGATTTCTGCTTCTAGCTTTATCTCTAACTAGCCTGTCCCCTTTAACTCTTTTATCTCATCCTCACCATCAACACAAGATGCAAGGGATCTCTAAATTCATACTCCAGATCTACCTTCCAGACATCATATAGTTTATTGAAAAATTACATAACTTTGTAGACCTTTATCTGTAAAGAGACCCGATCTGAAGATATTACAGTAGTTTCAGAAGGAGTGAATAACCTATCATATCAAAAAGCTTACTTGATTTGTCCATAACATAAACCCCATTGTTATTTTCGTGTCTCTTCACATTCACATTTCTCTTTTAATTTAATGTCTGTGGAATTCTAAAATCTCCATTTATATTAAAAAACAATATATGTGAATGAATGCTTCATGGTGATATCTCATTATATGGTGTATGTTAAATTATACTGTGAACCCATCAGAGTGTTTCTTTTTCCTAATTTGAAGGCCCTAGGCTTGATATATGACTATAGATTTTAGGAACTTAATGTAGTCCTAGTTTTTCAAAATGGGAAGATATGAGTTAATAAGCCCACAGTAAAATTTATGTATACATTTGAGTGTTAACATCTTGTAGAAACTCATACTTGTGAGATGAAGCCTTAATTCTATTGCCTTCTCCAGTCTAGCAGAGTAGCCATGGTGTTTGTTTGTGTGTGGTGGATATGTCTGTGTGTGTGTGTCTGTGTGTTAAGTTGAAAGAAAAAAATCCCTCCTCCCAAGTGTAAAACTGAGAAGTAAAAATTCATATCATTCTGTGTTTTCACTTTGGTATTAGCATCATATTTATTTATATCAAAAGTCCCTCTTGTTTAAAAATGTCTGCTCATACACTTACAACAATGTTTCTAAGATAGGCTAAAAGGTCCAGAGAAGCAGGGATTGAAGAAGGACAGAATTCTAATAGTATTAATATATTCTTTGCCTTCCTTTGAAATGAAGAGTAACCCTCTATTCCTCTTATTATTGGAGTAGTCTGAGACTACATATGAACTTGATGGAACTTAGAACCCCAACACTGCTACCACAAAAAGTAGAGGAGAGTGGGAAGGGAAGATAAACTGAAAATTTATTATTGATTTTCTCTATAATCTTTAAACTACCAGAAGCTACTCCAGAATTATATAATCTCAAAGGCCAGTCACATCTAGCCTGACCATATCTTGCCTTCATATGAACAAAATGGAAAAAAGAAAAGAAAAAGAAAAGAAAAACAACAAAGTTCTTCTTCAATTCCGTGATGCCCTCAAAAAAAAAATCCCACAAGTTTTGTTGACTTTTGTGTGCCTTCCCTGATGGGTTCTTAGCTTTAGCATTTTGTTATGGACAAAGAAAGTAATCGGAGTTACATCCAAGTGGATTTTTCTGATGATATCCATAACAACCCAGACCCAAAGGGGTTTGTTTCATTTCAGTGATAGTCACCAAAGTATTTTTCTTGTGTCTTCCTCCTTTTGGCGTCCCTGCCTATGTCCAATTCTGCTTCTGTATTCCCATTTCAGAAGCCCCCCTTGGAGAAGAAGAACTTTTGGTTCTAATGAGCATGCTGAAATTGTTTTTTTCCAAGAATGATTAAGGCATTCAGACTTTATATGGTAGCAGTAATTGCTCCCCACACTGCCTTAGCAAGGAACAGAGCTGCTGGGAACAGCAAATGCTGCACTGTTATGTAAGGACTCATTACTCTGATACTCCACCTGCTGGTTCCCAAAGCTGTAATGGGCTACCATATGCACATATGAGAGAGTCCCAATGCCATTTAAGGTGATGCCATAAGACAAGAGCCAAAAATAGAAATAAAACACTGCATAGAAGAACATACAGAGATAAAAGTAAACCTATAGAACCATAGGTATAAGTTTGGTGCCTATCCACAGTCATTGCCCTGTGTGTGAAAAAATATATCCTATCAAGTCAATGCAACTGATCAATTAGTTTATATTATAACAGTATTAAATCGAGCTACAAATTTCACTTCACTATCATTTCACCTTGAGGCTCTGTTTAACAATTTCCCATCTTTACAGATCCATAAGTGTAAGAATGAGAGATGTTTTGTTTTAGAGACTAGAAGGTTAGTATGAAAACATACTAACATTATGTCCTCAGATACTATCCACAAAACACAAAGTTCTATGATACAGTGTCAGAGATTCACCAGCAACAGTGAGAAGAGACTTAGACACAGACATACCCCAACCTCAAAACAGAGCAGACAAAAACAAGCCAAGGACAGCGCAGGCTTTTTTGGAAAAAGTAACAAAAATTTAATCTTGAGTTTGACTGAAAAAAATCTGCCCACTGTGGTAATGGAAGGGACTTAAAAGATAGCTGATAAGATTTTCCAAAGCCTCCTTGATTATTTGAAATTTCAGTGATATTTTGGATTCAGATGCAGCAATGATAAAAGGAGTACCTATCATGTGTAGGGCACTTTTGATTGACAAGTTAATTTGTCAATCCTTTGAAATGTTTAGGAATCCTCCAGGTAAAGAAATGAATAACTTATGTTGTCAAGAGATGAGTCATCTACCCATTATCAAACCAGCTAGCGCAAAAGATGTTTAGGAACTCTATGCTGCCTCCAAAACACCTGGGAGTGTCTTCATAAGAATCTGCTGCTGCCTCCAAAACACCTGGGAGTGTCTTCATAAGAATCTGCTGCTGCCTCCACCCATCAGGACAATGAAAAAAGTAAAGTATGCTTATATGCAAATCTTTGGTCTATAGCACTTGCTGTCTGCATCACCTGTTTGCCGTGTAGAACTTGCAGTTTGTGCCTATCTGAGGCTTGCTACGCTACTGTTTCCCATGAGTTGTTGGCTCAAGAATAGCTGAGCTCATCATCTAATGCTGCTATAAAATATCACTTTATAATTCCTGTAATTTGCATCTTAAATGTCCTTATAACCTATGGAATAAAGAGCAGTGAGACTTTTAAGATGGGAGAAATTGTAAGAGACTTTGAGGTAAGATATTCTTCTTTTTTATTTTTATTAGATATTTTCTTCATTTACATTTCAAATGCTATTCCCTTTTCTCGTTTCACCTCTGAAAACCCCCTATCCCTTCCCCCTGCTCTATCTAGGCATAAATAACATTCCATCCTATGCTTTTCTCTCTTACTCCTTCCCAGTCAGGAGCTGGGTGGGACAGTTCTGCAGTTCTGCTACCCACTCCCATCGTGATATTCCAATGTCAGAGTCAAAGCAATGAAGTCATTAAGGAAAATTTCTGAAGATGACTTCAAAATAACCTTTATTTTAGATACTGTTTTTTCTCTGATATTCACTACAGTAACAGAAAATGAAAGTAAATGGTCAATACATCTATATGGTTCATTTTGCCATATCTGTTTTAGATAAACATCAATGGGCTCCCGTACACTATTAACACAATATTTGGCACAGATTTCACTCTTTTAAATTGACCTGATGTATGTCTTTATGTTTTGTCTTCATTAACAAACCAAATACAAAATAGCCTAAAGTCCCTCAAAACTGCAAATGACAACAAAACCAATACTATTATTATGACAAGAAAATTTTGCATTCTTACATATGACTATGGAAAGTCACATGACTTTTCTGAATCTTAGCTTTCAGATCTAAATCAATGATGGCACTTACCAATGTCACCTTGTCTAGTTAGTTATGAAACCTTGGTGAGTAAATGCACAAGAAGAAAACAAGTTATCTAGAAAAACAGAAGAAAACCTTCTGTGGAACAGCTCAGTGATTCTGTTCTTTCCTTTGACCTCTTAGGAGGCTCTACACTTTACAAGGAATTGTGTTTGATATGCTGTGTTCTCACAGTGTCTTGCAATACATCCATTTTCACACATAACATATAAAGCCACAGTTTTGGTTGTTGTTGTTGTTTGCTTTTTGTCTATCTGCCTCATAAAACTCATAGTGCCCTGAGGAGAACTGTAGCTTATTGATTTTGCCTTACTAGTGTTCAGGACAATGATGAAATATAGTGAGTATAAGGAATAAAGAAGTAAAAAGAGCCCAGAGTCCGTTCAGATTCATAGAGAGGATGAACAAAGGAAACAAACATTTCAAAATGAAGGTAGGGCATTAGAGAAGAAGGTAAATGAAGACAGAAGGCAGAGAAAGAGGGAGATGAAAGAAAGGTGAAGAATGGGGAGAAGAATGAAAGGAGCAGAGAGGACACAGGAAGGGAAGCATTGAAAGAAGGAAAGAAGGGAATAAGGAGAGAAAGGGGACAGACAGAGGGGAGGGATGAAAGGGTCAAAGTACACATAGAAGAGAGAGAGAAAAGAATGACATCATTCACAAAACTCTATTAGCCCACATTTCTAATAGTTCTTTCAGGTGCAAAACCATAAATTGTGTCATAAAATCCTATGCAAAGGATTAAATGCTAAATAAAAATTTTAAAATAGTTTGGGCAAATCTTGTGGTATTTGCTCAATGCAGCACTGGAATTTCTCCTGATCATTCTTTAAAACAACTGTATAGTTGTTATCAAGAAAGCATGAGCATTTGCATTCAGTGCTTATTTACCTTCCTCTTCTTTTACCCAAGAGCAAAAGAGCAGGGCTATCTTTTCTTGTCTCTTTTCACAGTATTATTCAAGTTTCTGGATACTTACTATTGAAGTCAATGAAGAGAGCATCAGTGGATTAAATATAAATATAAGCCCCCTCATTTTTGCAACACACACATTTTCTCACACAGTGTAGGTTGTTAAGAAACTAGACAGAGCCAGCATGCTTGATGATGTAATTTTTAATAAGAAAGATTATGTAAAAAGTACTGTATTTCATTTCACAAGGTTATAGATTACCTACTGAATATCTTCCCTCTAACACATGAATATATACATAAGATTTTTTATCTTCCTATTTTTATGAAACACAGCCTAATTCTATACTAAGACACAAAGGTAATTAAATTATATTATCAGTAGATACAGATGGCTCTGAAACTACATCAAATTTAAGGCATCTAAAGATGAGTTAGATGTAATATGAAATTCTATAAGAAAAATATGTCTGGAGTGAGATCTGATGGGAATTTTGTAATAAAAAGATGGAAGGAAAAGAGAATGACCATTGTGAAGAACCATGAATGCATAGTGTATACAGCAAGGCTGAGGGTCTTTCCATTGTAGATTTACTGGATTGTACACCTTACAGAGGAAGCTGTTGGGGAAGCACATTCAACTTCATCCTCTATAGCATTGATACACCCTGGATCTGGAGGAACCGGGCTGCAGTATGACTTTACTTCAGACAATAATTATTACTGTGTGCCAACTAAAATAAGTATTATTTCCAAGTATGTGAGATAAGTTTTATATCACAATGTCATGTTTCTCAGTAAAATAAACAGTTTATTTTTAAGTACAGGTACAACGAATAACACAGAAAAGCAGAAAACATGTGGTGGGCTTGTCCCTCCGTTTCTGTTTGTTTCTCCTGCATCCTTGAGCACCACTGTTGTAAATCCATAATGACCATTTCTACTTCAGGAAGAGGGTTTGGTGTGCTGAGGACTAAGGTAGTTTGAAAAAGAGTAGCTGCTATAGGCTCATATATTTGAATATTTACTCAGCAGGAAATAGCAGTATGAGAGAAAGGATTTGAAAGATGAGTGTGCCCTTGCTGGAGGAGTATATGTTAGGAGATGAGTTTTAAGGTTTCAAAAGCCTCTCCCTCTCCCTCTTCCTTCTTCCATCTTCCCTCTCCCCACTCCCTCTCCCTCTTCCCTCTTCTCCTCTTCCCTCTCCCTCTCCCCTCTCCCTCTCCCACTTCCCTCTCCCTCTCTCCTATACCTCTCCCTCTTCCCTCTCACTCTTCCCTCTACCTTTCCCCTCTCCCCTCTCCCTCTCCCCTCTCCCTCTCCCCTATACCTCTCCCTCTTCCCTCTCCCCTTCCCTCTACCTCTCCCCCTTCCCTCTACCTATCCCCCTTCCCTCTACCTCTCCCCTTCCTTCTACCTCTCCCTCTTCATCTCCCTCTTCCTCTTCCTCTCCCTTTTTTCCTCTCCTTCTCCCTCCTTTATTTCCTCTCCCTCTTCCTCTCTCTCCCTGTCCCTCTTTTTTCCTCTCCCTCTTCCTCTCTCTCTCACTCTCCCTCTTCCTCTCTCTCCCTGTCCCTCTTTTTTCCTCTCCCTCTTCCTCTCCCTCTCCCTCTTTTTCCTCTCCCTCTTCCTCTCCCTCTCTCTCCCTCTTTTTTCTCTCCCTCTCCCTCTTTCTCCCTTGCCCTCTCCCTCTCCCTCTTTCTCCCTTGCCCTCTCCCTCTCCCTGTCCCCCTCTATCCTCCCACTCCCACTCCCTCCTCTCTCCTGCAGATCACAACATAGCAATCAGCTATTTAGCTATTTCTCCAGCACTATGCTTCCATGCATGCCACCATGCTCCCCACCACAATGATACATGAAAATAGACTAAGATTCTGAAACTGCAAGCAAGTCCCCAATTAAATGTTGTCCTTTATATTATTGCTGTGGACATCAGGTCTCTTCACAGTATAGAATAATGACTAAGACAGACCCAAATGATACTTTGTTAGTATCAAATCTGTCTTTACTATGAATAATAATGAGAAAATATAAACTGACCTTCCTCAGAAGGTCAGATCCCACAAGTTAGAGTTGAATTTAACATGTGGAAAGATTCGACATAACATTCTCACAATGGCCATCATCAGGAAAAACTATGAAAATATCAACTTAACAAGAGGTGGCATAGGGAGATATATAATGGCTTTACTGAAGTTAATGCAGCCCAAATGTAGCAGCAAGTGAATGAATGAATAGCTGACTGTTGCAGTGCAGGCCTGTAAATCCAGCTCTACTGCAGGTAAAGGGAGGAGGATAGGAAGTTTAAGGTCATCCTTGCCTTTGCTACATTGTGAGTTTAACTTCAGTCTGGGCTATAAGGTACAGTCTCTATAATAAAATAAAACTAGTGAACTGGAGAGATGCCTCAGCTGTTAGGCTCTTCCAGAGCCCAAACTTAGATAACAACACCCACATGGGTAGCTCAACAATGCCTGCAACTACAGCTTCATGGATAATCCAACACCTCTAAGGGAATATTCACACACACACACACACACACACACACACGTGTGCACGCACACATACACAGAGAGAGAGAGAGGGAGATGCTTGCTCTCTCTCCCTCTCTCCTAAAATATAGAAACTAAATAATTGAAAAATTAAATTGGAGCTAGAGAGTTAACTGCTGGAGGCCAGCTCCGGCAGGGGTTGGGGTTCTTCTTTCTTGTCAGTTCTTCTTGAGGCAGCAGAGGCAGAAGAGAATTGGCAGAGGGTAAGACTTGGTCTTAGAAACTTCAGGGGTAAGACTTTGTCTTATGAGATATTTAGGGTTGCTGTATATTAAAAAGTTTACTTATCTAAGTCTAAGTTACTATGCTATTACAGCTGACCTGCCTTATGTGTTCCTCTGAGGTCAGAGACTGTAGTCTCAGGCACTTAGTACCTCATCTTAAAACAGCAGGAGATTAAGTTAAAGATTAATTGCTAGAGCCTTTTTCCTATTGTCCAGATGCCTCTCACTTGTTGGGCTAGGGGGAAGTTTGGAACAATAAACTTCTATTGAACCAGGAGAAGAGAATAACACTCACAGAAGGAAAAATTTTACATAATTTCACATAAGTTCGTATACATTTCCATTCAAATACAGTTGAGCACAGCTTGCATGCATTCTCACAATTCCATACTTACACGCAAATCCATGCTTACATATGTGTATGGTGCAAAAGACCAAGCACCGGTAAGAAAGAACTCACTCATTCTGGATGAAAAATTAACTACAATCTTTATTGCATAGAAAAAGCTTCAACCCTTTTAATGCTAAATGAATTTAACCCACATTTGTAATAAAAAAAGTTTTGTTCCTTTTAATAAGACTAAGCCTGCCTTCTCATTAAGAAAGGACCTGTTCTCTCCCATGGTGAGGAGAAGCCTGGCTACTCCTCTGCTTTCTGCAGTTTCTTCTTTTTTCCTCTTTCCTGCATTCTCCACATTGCTCCCTTAATATTTTATGTTACCTACAGTTTCTAAGTTATTCCACTCTACATTCTCCTTCTGATCTTGCTCTCTCCTCCTGCTCTGATGTCACCATAATGCCCTTACTCTGAATGCCTTTTCTCCCAATGCTGTGCCTATACTTCTTGAGTTCAGTTCTGTCTAAAAAGTGTTCTGACTAAAAACTTCTCCTCAACTCAGTTCTTCTCACCTCCTATCTTCTCACCTCAGTTCTTCAGTTCAGACTCTTCTCTTTGCCCTCAGCCCTTAAACATTTTTAAGAGTACATGGTCACATGTTAAAAAGTTCATTAAAAGTTCATGCATAAAATCAAATCATAAATCGAAAGAGAAGTTTACAACAGAGAATGTTTACATGAATATTCATTAGGAGCAAATATCTAAGTAAACATACATCACCTGGCTTGGCTCCACAAGTTCACAGAAGGTTGAAAAAAATCATAACTAAGTTATTAGTGAAGGTTTGTGTAGATAAACACAGTCAATATTTTATCTTCTGTCCTAGCACCTATAATAAATCATTACTTCCCTTTTATGACCTTTGGTTAATTGTTTTATAGCCCCTTGTAATGTGTTCTGAGTAGGAGAAAGTCTGGATACCATCTAAGAGCAATTAACTGGTGACACTTGGGAGACTGGCAGAGTTCTCATTGCAGTTTTGACTATTAAAGAAGGACCTAATGGCAGTTCCACTATAAAATAGCTTAATAATCACAGATATAATTTTAGGAATTCTTGTAGGATCATCATTAAAATTTAAATCATCTTTTTGTCTACATAGCACACTACAAGACAGTACATCTTTGTGGATCTACAGAGATCTGATCCAAAGGGGTCTGCTGTTACTTAGTGATTGTTATATATGTTTAATAACAACAAGAAAAGCATATGAATATCAGGAATCTTTCCTAAAATGAATCCCTTACAGCCTTGGTTAATAAGGGTGCACATGTTGCAGATTATATAATAATCCAAAGCAGGCCATTTCAGAATGACCACCTGCTAGTTATTAGCTTGCCCCATTATGGCTCCTGACAGTTGACTAAGTGCTTAATAGTAATAGTTGCTCTTGTTAGGACTGGGGTTCAGTTCCCTGTATCTACATGGTAGTCCATAACTATTCTTAATTCCAGTCCCAGGGGATCTGACATTGTCTTCTGACCACTGCAGGCAGGAGACATGCATGGGGTACACATATATCCATATAGTCAAGACATTCATAAACATAAAATAAATCTAAAAAACAAATTAATAAACTAATTAGTTAATTAATTGGATTAATTTATTAATTGAATGAAATAATTAAATTACCTTATTTAATTAGTTCATTAATTAATTGAAATTCAGTTAAAAGAAACTATGAGACTCCAATCTGAGCATACCATGCAGAAGTCAGACTTTACCAAATGTACTTTCTCCTGTCTCTGCCTTCAGCTCTTCTCCTTTTGGCCTGTGAACTTTCTCCAGGGGAATATGAGATTTATTACCTTACAAGGGGGAGCAACTGAATCACCTCAAATCATAGCACTAACGCCCTACACTTGTGACATTCCTCACAAAGCCTGTAACTCCTCCCCCCAAATATCAATGCCAAATTTATTAAATTTTTATGCAATGCTTCCCACTATTCAAAAGTATTCAAGCTAACAATATTGTTAGTTTGTTGTCACTATAACAAACATCCAAGTTAATCAAGATTTAGAGAGCAATTTATAGTTTAGTTTAGTTCACAGTTCTGAAATCCTAGTTCATCTCTTTACTATGCTACTTTGGGGACACAATGAAGACTCACAGTGTTCCAGAAGCATGTGGAAAATGGGACTGCTCCTTCAAGGACAGGGAGCAAAGAGAGGAACAGGGACCCATAATCCTCTTCAATATTGCACCCTGATACCATAAGGATATTCTCCCAGGCTCTGAATCTGAAATGTTCTATAATTTCTCAATACTGCCACTACAAACTGCCACTGTGATAACCATGAGAACCAAGCTTTTAACACATGGACACTTGGGAGAGACACAGAGATTAAAACATTAGAAGGAGTAATAGAAATATTATTCATACTATCTCAGACTATTTACTTCTGAATTCTCCTGTGTCTGGTGTTCATACTTAGGCATTATATCCTAAGAGTAAAATCTAATAAAACTTACATAACTATTAGAAGTTGTGAATGCATTCATTTTCTCCAGCCCTTAAATATTGTAGGATGCTACATATTTCTTGTGTGCATGCAGTATTGCTTAAAAGAATGTATAATTGTTAGGATGATGAAAATAATGTAAATAAATCTAAATAAAACATCACAGTGTGGAAATAGTAATTAACCATCTATAAGTTGTTGAGAGATAACTGGTGCAGTAAGTACCAAGATGGGTAACTAGAGTATTATTCAAGGCAATGAAGACAGTTTAAACTCAAGACTTTACTGTGTGACAAGCATATTAATTTTCCTTAAGTCATTTACTAATGGAAAATGTTTGACAATATCTGTATAAAATATTATGTGAAGAACAGGAAAATATGAATCAGCACCAGATAAACTGTGATTAAAACAAGTCCCCTGCCCCTTGTCTCTTTTTATCCTTTCTATACATAGTTATTTTAAAATAGTTTAACATGAGCACCCACAAAAACAAGCCCAGAAAAAAATGCACTTGGTATCACAATAGAAAGTATTCTTATATGTGTTTTATGTATGTTCATATGTTCCAAGTGTGAGTATAGGTAGATTGTTATCCATTGCCTCATAAAAGTCATCTCAGAAGCATGAACCGAAAATGCCAGTGAACATTCATTTCTCCGTTTTTGGAGATCAAGTATATGGGAGCTGCTTTGATGGATGCTTCTGGATTTTTGTCTGTTGTAAAGTTTCAGAGAATAGAGAGGCAGAGCTTTGCTTGTGCAAAGGCAAATGTGAAACACTCTGCTTCTGAGGTGACCCCAGCAAGTTTGCAGTAGGCTCTGGTGGACAGGTACATTGAACTCACATTAACATTTATACCCAGATTTTTGTGCAGCCTCACGCATGGCAGATGGCTCTGCATTGAGGTGATGATCAAAGCAGGTCCTGAAAAGCCCTTCGTGGCCTACTATCAAAAAATATTACTCACTGCTACTTCTGCAATGTCCTGTTGATAAAACAAATCAGTTGCAACATGGTATGGTAGGAAACTGAAAGGATATATGCATACAAGAAGCAAATGAAGACCACTGCAGAACATTCTGGAATCTTTTTGTATAGGAATACACTGTAGTTGTCTTCAGACACATCAGAAGAGAGCATCAGATCCCATTACAGATGGCTATGAGCCACCATGTGGTTGACTGGGAATTGAACTCAGGACCTCTGGAATAGCAGTCAGTGCTCGTAACCACTGAGCCTTCCCTCCAGCCCTGGAACCTTTATCTAATCTATTTATCCACTCATTCACCTAACTATAGCTACTCCTATGCATATGTACATATTGTACACACATGGTGCTTAAGCAAAACTTTCTCAAAATAATATTTTATGTGTATTATATTAGATATTCTTTATTTTTATTTTGCTTTAAAGTATTAAATAAATTTCAGTATCTACAAACTGATTGCCATCCTTATTTGAAACATAATTATATGAGTTCTATAGAGGACCATGTAGTTGTCATTCTTGGTACTACTCATAGGACTACTTATTGTTTTTACAAGGGTAATATTATGAAAATAATACAAATGGAAATGCCTTACAGTATATATTAAATAAAAGCATGACTTCTAAGAATTTAGTGGAGAAAAGTCCTGAACTATTTTATTGTGTTTCATTCTACTTTAGGCTTAAGTACTCCTGAGGTTATCAAAATTGAGAAGGTGCTGGAACATCTGAGTGTAGGAAAAATGACTAAGGAAATAACTGACTTCAAGTTCTCAGAGAGACACCCATAGTTCATAGTATAGTTGAGTTTAATATACATCTTGTAACTGGCAAACTGTACATATTATTGTCAAACCACAATAATAACATTTTGTAAGGAGAGCTACAACTAATTGTACTGGGATACAAGAACCATCTCAGGGAAACTTGGATGGATAGTTACATCCCATAACCATTTTCCCTGAGCAGTTCTGAGAGACAGAAAATGAGGACACTAAATACTGTCTGCAAATACTAATTGCTGAGGTTTTGGTTTTTGGTTTTGGGGTTTGTTTTGTTTTTTTTTTTCAGGAAGAAAATTTCTTGGTGTCCATGTGTAGGAACTAAGTAAATGAAAAAGAGAATTAAAACCATTTTCAGAATGTCCCTTATGCAGTGAGCATTATGTAAATTCATGTTATCTGTACCTGGCTATCACCTTCCTTTTAAAACCAAAGGGCCACTTACCCATCCTAGGCAGCAATTCCTAGAACCAAGGATAACCCAGTCCTATTTGAGTTTTCACAGAGAACTATCAGCCACTCCTCTTAGAAAGATTTAGAAAATAGTATGAAACCCCAAGAGATAGTTTACAGGGTCAATAGCTTCATATTTTCATAATAAAACTAAAGTTTTAATTACATCTAGGTCACTGAAACTTGTTTTCATTTCAAACAGATGTATATACAGTTTACAGACCTTTACCAATTAGAATTTAGCCAAAACTATACTATAAGCTTGAAGCTTTCATGATTGAAAAAAAAAATCTACCAGATAAGATGGTACACATAATTTGCTTTAATGCAGCGTATTGTGATTTCTGAACTGTGAGCAATTCTTTGAATGACCTGGAAGTCTAAATGAAGCTTTGGGTGCTTTTCTGACTAATAAAACAGCATAATTACAGAAATAAAATTAACATATACTCATTCACATAATGAATGACAGCTAAAATCAGAAAAAGTAACTATAACATATTTCCTTGAGAATCAACTTTGTGAAAGACATTCCACTAAGCTACGTACCTCTTATCTACTTTTAAATGCGCTCATCTCAATTACAACCTACACAGAAAGACAGCAGTCTATAAAAGGAGTGAAATGACTTCAAGAGTCAGTTATAATAGTGCGGCCTATGCCCTGGTTTCATGTCTGGGGGTCTCTCGATTCCATTTGTTTCTCTAGTGCCTCAGTAAAATACACTCTAGTCTGTTTCTATTCACAAAATATTGTTACTGGTCAGCTTTGATTAAACTCCAGTCAGTTGGAGTTTAATACTTTCTGCTCCAAGTACTTGTGCTTAAACAGCAATAGAGGAAGAGAAAGTGAGACCCAGCTACAGTGGAAGTGTGGATAATCTCCTTCTTATGATATTAGGTTACAGTCTCTCTGGAATATATAAATTCAGTAAGGGGCACTCTTGCAGCCAACATTTGCCAAGCCTAGAGCTAGCCACTCAGCACAAATTGAAGTAAAAATTTTATCTTGTATTGCCTGCATATAAAAATGCCCAAAGGACATATGTTCCTTTCTTCACCTTCTTTCTGAGTATGAACTAATAAAGGATGGAAATAAGTGGGTGGGCATGATGTTTTCTTATTCACCAGCCACCTCTGATAATGTCATGGATGGAGGTGTTGGCAAGAAATTGTGTCTTTTGTACATTCTAAATTCTGTACTTGTAGATGTTTCCTACTAAATGGTAAGTCTCTACCTTCTTATCAGCACTTACGATTCATTTATATTACTCTAAAGATTCTTTAAATCCTTTATAAATGCAAGTTGCCTTTCTATAGAGTGGAGGGTGTTGATATCTTGATCCAATAATTCTGAGAGAAAAGAAACGAACAAAACACACCATAGTTATACCTTAAAATTTGGAATTACTTGTAATCTCTAGGTCTATTCTAGAAAAATGTTGTCTAAATGAGACAATAAGAGAAAACCCATTTACATCTTGAAATACGTGGAGCTCTTGTTTCCATATTACTAAAAAGGTTAGGTGAATACCATGCAGTGATCATAAAATTTTTATCAAGAAGCTGCAGTATGTTTAATAATTCATCCTTTTACCTCCTTGCAAGATCTCTATATGCTTTTAAAGTGTTTTCATTATGCTGCAAGAACTGGCTTTGGAGAAGAATCTGTCTCTAATAACATGGTGTCACATCTATTATCAAGGAATCCTGGTTAGCATACACTAACTTTATTCCTCTTCTTTAAATATCTTTCCATCGATTGTATTAACAAATGCTTTCTCTTTCCTTCCTGCATCAACTTAATGGTAACATAACATTGCATATTCAAATCACCCTGTGGGACTTAAAGAAATTATAATACATCCTTTGAGAATGAAGCACTAGCATATATGAATTTTATTTAAAATATAATTAAAAATGAATTCTATATACCCATAAATTCAATTCTTTAGATTGACAAATATATAATTACTAAGTATAACATTGACCAAGAATTTAAAAACAATTACCTCAGAAAACTTGAAGTTAAGGCAGAGGAAAAAGTCATGGGTTCACATCGGTCCAGAAGAGTCAGTGACCTCCTTTTAAGCACACAGATGAATAATAAAACATAGACAAAGTTGCCCAATCATTTCAGACTGTGGAGAAGCTATGAGTCCTTTGTCAGATGTAATTTAATTGCGTGTCACATCCTCCTAGCTGTCATGCTGGCTTGAATCTATCTTGTCAGATTATACTTTAAGGCATTATCTGGTGACTGAATTAGTTGGTGCCACAACATGAAAATACAGTTTACAGTAAGGAAAAAAAATAAGAAAGCAAATATCTAGCAATTTATTAAAGTAAAACTTGCTAACCGAAAGTTTGACTCCATAATAAAGTGTGTCAGCCTCATCTTAACATTGTAAAATTAAACAAATGTGTTTTTAAAATGTGCTGGGGGATTCTAGCACATGTGCTATGGTTTGATAATTTTCAAATTCTGGATTATAAAACTTAATTAACCCAAGGAATAACAAAAAGCAAAGCAACACAATAAAAATGGGCTCCATGCTTCTGAGATTGTCAATTCCCGTAATTAGCAAACATGTTTATGAAATATAGTTCTTTCTTTTGAATTGCTGTGTGTAGTCAATTGATCAGAGTTTATAGAATAATGTGTTCAACTACAAATGCTACATCTATCTCATAAAGGTTCAGAGACCATTTTGCCAAACATGGGGCCAAATTTTTTGAAAGAGGTAGGAGTCAGGGAGGAGCATTGTAAAACATTGTCTTCTTGATGGGGAAGGAACACTCTCATGAACTCATAGCAGAAATGCTTACCTACAAAAGACACACACAAGATCAGTCCAAATATTTAAATATTATATTCAAATGCTATATGCATTAGTAAATTTTGAGTGCTATTTTTATTGTATTTCTTTATCTTTCTAATACAACATTTTTATTGATTTTCTGAGTCTTGAACATCATGCATGCTGATAACACTGACTCCCAAGTCCTTCCATGCTTCTCACATCCTTGTGATCCCCCCAAAAAAATTGTTAAAATATTGGAATTCAAAATAGGAAAAAAAAAACCTGCATTTCACTCATTGGAGTATAGTCAAACTCTCTTTGGCCCAGCCCATAAATAGATCCTGAGTCCTTCCCTTTCAAACCTGTCAGAATCTATCAATGGTAGAAATATATACATCGGTATCCGGTCACATATAGTCAGTCTAGGCTATTACTTTTTGTATGAGGGGGAGAGTAGAGGTTGTCATAGAAGCCTTCCATGTCCTTTCCTCTCAACTGTGAATCTGCAGCCATCAATATCACAGAAAATATAGCTTCCTTGCTTTACACAGTCAAAAAAGCACGAATCTTGAGTTTCCACATGGTTTAGGGCTACATCACAGAACACAAACACAACTCCAGGCTTCAGTAAGACCAGAGACCTAGCCTCAGAAGCAGCCCAAACCTTAGATATCAAGATGGTCTCAGTTGGCATCTCAGGGCATGCAGATCAGCATCTCCCCCAGTGGCAGCATGGTCCATGCACATCAATATGTCGTCAGAAGGCAGCCTAGACCATGTATATCTGTCTGTATGGCTTTTGGTGATAAGATGGGTCACTATAGACATCAACACAGACTACTGCTGCAGTAGGACCAGGGACCCAGACTGGTCCTTGGTGGTAATATGGACCCAGACATCACTATGGCCTCAGGTAACAGTGCAAGGCACTCCATTAATATGGCCCCATGTGGTAGCATGGCAATAAGAACATTAATATGGCTTCAGGCTGCAGCACAGACTTCAGATGGCCCTCTGCTGTAACATAGGTTACAGACATGAGTATAGCACCAGCCAAACATGGCCGGGTCACATTTATTGATCATTGTGTTGAGTTCATGACATGTGCTATGTGTATTGTGAAGGTCAGAGGCTAAGAATTGGTTCTTTTCTTTCACCATGTGATTCCTTGGTATTCAACTCAGGTTATCAGGCTTGGCAACAAGCATTTTTTTCCTGATGAACCATGTCTGCTTGAGCAATCTAATTTATAACTGGAACACTTGTTGTGTGTGGAAAATCCATAGAGATCATGTTATTTACTTTCATATATGTTTTTAAAGTTGCTGATAGAGAATGTACTTACAAAACAAAGATGCAAATCCTTATTCTTCTGTCTTTACTCCGCAGCATGCTGTTAACACGTTGATGGTTTAATAAGCTAAAAATCACAAAAGATATCCAGCAAAGCTGAGAACATTTACTCAGAGAGCCTGAGGAAAGGAAAGAAGTCAGTAGACATATATTCAAACAAAGCTTGTTTGTTTTGAATAAATATGAATAATATGAAGTAGAAAAGCAGAGATATCTGTGCCCTGCATTTATATACTGTTATTGTCTATCCATTGACACTACTGTGGAGCTAAGATAATAATAAGAAGAGGAAATTAGCTTTCTATGGGCATGATAAGGTGATTAATTAAGGGTTAATAGAATATATAGTTGTAAAGAGGTGGGAGCAATTGACACAAGATGAAACAAGGAAGGGATGGGAGAAGGGGTAAAGGGAAGAGACAACTAACAATAAGGTCCATTTATGAGGTCATATGGAAACCCAGTTCTATAGAAACTTCGTAAAATGTATACATAGATGAAATAAAGCTAAATAGTCACTGAATAACAGGCAGACATTGCCCCAACTAGACATCTTTTGCTGCTAAGGGAAACTTCAAGTGTCAGAAATGGGTTAAATTTAGTAGAGTCATTGGCCTAAGGAGTCCAATAGAAACCACCAGACATCTCAGGATATTGATAAGGCTACTGGCTGTGGTTGAAAAGCTGATGGTAGGGCACTATTGGTGATAACAACAACAAAGGAGTTGAGGTGCTATCTAACTAGAGCCTTCACCTACACTGATTAGTTTTCATTGTTCTCAAACATACTCTGTCTGTTACCAGAATAGAAAGGTAACAACATACTAACTGTAGATCCTGCAATCTATGACAATAAGCTTCCTGTATGATATTCCGGTGCAATAGTTGTACAAACATTGTAGAAATAACCAATCTCTCTCTGATAGGATTTCAGGTCCAGTCCATGGGATGGAACTCATGCCCAACACTTGAGTGGCCAAGAACATGAGCCTGGATAGACCATAGTCCTATAGGAAAAACAAATACTATAGTTCTGCTGAAGAAACGTAGTAATAAAATGTCTCCTAATGACATCCTGATATACCCATAAATCAGTGCCTCTCTCACCTGTCATCAGAGAAATCTCCTCTTGTAGTAGATAAGAACTAACACAGATACTCACAACTGGAGATATAAGTAAAGAGTGGGAGATTTTATAACACACAGTCCAAAATCTAATGTCTTCTTTAAATGGCCTCCTCATGGATCTCGGAGCTTTGCATAAAAGGAGACAGAAAAATTGTAAGGGACAGCATGGATGGTGTTCCCAGTGAAAAAATGTCTTCCAGACAGAACAACACAGATACACATTTGAACTCAAAAAGTATTGTGTCTGCATGCACAGGCCTACACTACTTCAAGCCAGTTGAGATTATTGCACTGAAATGGGATAGTGGACATGATTTTCCATCCCTGTAATCAAGAAGCTCTCTCCAACTGATATCAGGTTAAAAGAAAACAATTCTCTCCAGTGAAATCCCACAGTGTATATTAAGCACATTTAAGGGTAGGTCAGTGATTAGGAGCATATTATATTTTTTTGTAGACTCTGTCTCATGTTGCTTTATTTTTTTTCTTTATTTTTTTAAACTCTTATTCGCCCTGTGTTTGTATATTATAGTTTCTGATTTTGTGTTTTTATGGATTTTGTGTGTGTGCATCTCTCTGTGTGTTTCTTGTGTATTATTGCTGTTGTTCATTTGGGATTTTTTGGTTGCCTATTTGTTTTCCAAAGGGAGAATAAGAAATGTTGTGAATTTTGTTGGAAGGGGTGATGGGAAGGATCTGGGAGGAGGGCAGAAAGGAGAGACCATGATTAGAAAAATTAGATTATATGAAAAAAGATCTTTACAACAACAATACAAAAAGAAAGAGGAGCAGCAATTGCTTTCTAAGTCAGATTCATGGAGGAAGGCCCACAGAGCATCTCTGAACACGCATCCTTCAGGTGTTCATCCTCACCCAGAGCTTGGTTATGAATATGGAAACAAGATGACATGAGCCAAAATCAAAGAGCAATTTGGGAGTATGTGTGTGTGTGTGTGTGTGTGTGTGTGTGTGTGTGTGTGTGTGTGTGTTTGTCTAAATTGTGAGTGGTATTAAAATTTCATAAAAGTATTTTTGTTTTTCATGTGTTTTCATATATACATATATGTCTTACACATAATCGAAACATAAACATATTGTATATATACATGTATATGTACACACACTGAGGAGGAGAGAGATTAAATCAGCTAAGTATTAATTATCTGTAGCTTACTTAGCTTCAAAACCAATCTTTGTCATTGAACCACTTTACACAATGGAAATATGAGGCACCACGACTAATTTTTTAGCCTATTGGAAATCTAAACAGAGATAAAAACAAACAAACAAACAACAAAAAAAAAATGAAACGGAGAGTTACTAATAATCTTTCTCATGTCCTAAGCATTCAACAAATGTTGTCTATTAGGAGCCTTCTCATCACCTAATAGCAGTGCTTTATTATTTAGAAGTTACACTGGCTCATTCCTGCGTCCTACTTTCGACATCCAGTATCTGTTATAAGCTAGGCAGTAAGTTCACTGTGCATACACGGAGAACATAGCTATAAATAAGATATGTATTTTTATGTTCTTCAGTCCTAAAATTTAATAACAAGTTACTACTAATAAGTAACTGGCTCTGACAGATTGTAAGTGTTCAATATATAATTAATCACTCAGAAAAATTAAAAAAAAAAGGTGATATGATAATTTAGTAAAGAGCCTGGGGGCTTGAGTTGATCCATGATGAAACTATAATCTTCATTTGAAGTAAATATTTAACAGGAATATGAGGATCAGCCATTGCCTCACATGGAGAAAAGATGTTTCAAGGCAGTGCAGCTTTGTATAAATACTCTACAGTAGGAGAGAGTATTCTATGTGGCACAAGGTACAGAACTTATTGCTGAACATCACCAATAACACCTAGCTGGAGACAAGTCCAAAGTGAACTTAGATACTCACAGATTGATTTTAAGAGCTGTGGAAATTTATAAACGTTTTAAAGTAACAAGGCTTTTGTGCTTGATAGATTTTTTTGTTGTTGCAATTTAGAAAATAGATTGTCTTGGTTATAAGTTAAGCTAGGTAACCGTAAAGGACAATGACGCTATGTTGCCCTCCTGGAGTGAGAAGATAGTGTGAAGTCAGAAGCGAGTAAGAACAGTCATATGAAGTTAGCAGAAGGTAGATGATTCAAGAGGTACTTAGAACCCTCACAACCTACCAAATCACAGTGAACACATATGTGCATGGTGGCAGATGATCAGTTTAGTCAGATCAAGATTATAAAACTTGTTTATTTTATGTGTATTAATATTTTGCCTGCATGTATTCATGCACCTATGGTACATGTCCTCCTAATGTCCAAGAAGGTCAGAAGAGAGCAGCTGAAGCCCTGGAATTAGGTTTATGGGTAGCTTTACACTACCATGTCAATGTTGGGAACTGTACTCAGCAAGTGTACTAAGTGCTCTGAATCATTGAGCCATCATTCCAATCCAACAGAGCAAATTTTAAGTCAGACAATGAGGAACAGCTGGAATTCTCTAAAATCTCCTGGCCCAAGAGACTAACAGATTGATGAGGACTGAGAAAAAATTCCAATGAGCTTTTCATTGTTCAAAGTTCAAGACACAGGACAAGACCCTTGGTGCCCTGGAAGATCTAGAGAGCACCATAAGGCACAAACACAGATATTAGCTTTGAAATAAAAACAAAACTAAAAGGCAATGAAGTAATCAAAGTGAGTCCTCTGCATATCCAGTAAAAATAGGATAGATAACAGCAGTTACAAGATAGAGATGCAACCAGACTCTCCCTCCCTCCCTCCCTCCCTCCCTCTCTCCCTCCCTCTATCCTTCCCTCCATCCCTCCACCCTTTCTCCATCCATCCCTCCATCCCTCCCTCCCTCTCTCCTGTTTATTTAGATAACCTCTTGTCTGAACTCCTTCCTCTGTAAAATCATCATGATAATGTAGAGTCTCTTATGGTTGCTGGAAGGATCAAGTGAGTTTCACATGTGAAAAAAAAAAGAAAACAAAACAAAAATTAAAAATAACAAAACACAAGTGAATGTTAGCCCTTATTCATGTTTTCACCCCATTGACTGATAAATCTGAAATTGTTCTTTCTGACTGAAATGAATTTATGGAATTTTAAGCTTGATCGTGTTGATGTAGAGTCCAGACCATAGCTGAGGAGGAAAGTGTCAAGCCACCAAGACAGAAATATCTAGCCAAGAAGAACCCAGAGTCAACACAGTGAACAACTTTAAGGAGCCAAATCAAATGTCAAACCCTGCTCTTTCTGGGTCCAAACGTCTCTTTGGAGGAGAAGAATAGGAGATAATGACTGACATAGGAGACAAATCAGTGCTTCTGAGACAACAGGAAAAGAGGGCTTAAGTAAGGAGAGGAAGTGGAGCCATTGGCTTTGCATTCTCTCACAGGAAAAAGTTAATCTCTAACAAAAAATTGATTTCATCTTCCAAGTTGTAAAGAGCTTCCAATTACCTTGTATTTCTGCAGACTATAAAATGCAAAAGCTCAAGCTCATTTATAAAAATGCAATTTTAATCCAGTCTAAGAATTTTTGCAAGGGTGCTGCATGTCAAGGGGGCAAATTAACAAGAGAAGAATGATGTCTGGCTAAAACCAGCAATTTTCATTCAAAAGGCAGACAGAAAAAAAAATCCTACTTTAGATCTGATCTTTCCTGTCTACAAACTGAAAAAGATATTTCCTCTCCGTTCTCAAAAAAGCATGTTTATTTTTCTGTTTTTTGTTTTTTTCTGTTTTAAAACACTCAGAAATTTAGCATTTTGTGTGGCTAGTTTTGCAGCACTGAAATGGGGGTTATTACTGAGCATGTTAATTAACATGATGGAATTTTCTATAAATCTCAGCAAGAGATTTTTATATCTACCTTGTAGCTGTGGTTTGTCTTTCTGCTTAGGATGCAGAGATAATATCTGGGCAGCATTAAGCTGGATCTATGGTCCCTCTTGTCACAATAGATGACTGTGGGTGATGGTAATGGGCCTCTGAGCCATCCACTTCTAGGTCATGAGTTCAGATATGGTTCAGGCTAAAAGTGAATAAAGCTCATTATTTTCCCAATGCTATGAAAAATATTTTTTAGGATAAGCCTGCAAAGCCTAGCCAATATCTGCAACAAAGAAGAGTTAATTGCAAGGCTGTATTGTATAGTAATTAGCTCAATTTTCAAAAGGAATATCAGATTGCTGGAAGGAAAAAGAAAGGATCCACATGCATCTTTCTATGTACAGGAACAATATGTGTTGATGTTTAGTTTCCAGGTGGGCAGATGGAAAGAACTTTGAGAGAAAAGCAGCATTGTGCTTCCTGATTCTCAGTCAACTGGTTCATCTTCTATTTACCATGGCTAGATAGAAAAGGACACATTGAAACAAGCTTGAGTGCCATTATGCAAGAGTCGCAATTCCCCAGTAGACTTCCCAAGCTTTGTTAAATTCAGATCATGAAGAAAAGGAAATAAACTGTACCCTATATAATTATAGCCATGTGCTATAAAATCAGCATTGTAGATCAACAGTGAGTCTCTTGAGATAATCTTAAACAAAAAAAAAATCCCTCTCCCTTCAGGCCATCATAGATATCATGTTATCACCAAAGTTCCATGCATTATTCATGTTTGTGAAGGAGTTGGTATTTTTAAACAGGACCAATTACACTGCCAGTTGTGAATACAAAACATATACAATTATGTGCAGTGCTTATCACCTTGATAGTATTGATAACTGATCACTGTCAGTGTGTGCATGTATTACTCTATATTCTTTAATGCTTAGTTTAGAGTGAACTCAATCTACATGTGTAAAATTGTGTTCTAAAACAGCATTCCATACATTGTTGTCAGCAGTCTCTTACATTTCATATTTACCATGTGTGTTGATTGATAATGAAACAATATTGAGCGACTGACATAGACTGCTTGGGTTTCTGTAAGTGTTCTGTGATGTTTCCATAGTGACAAGTTTACCTAACACCTTTCTCACAATATAACTATTAAGTGATGCATGCCTACACTGCACATTTTCATTATTTACATTCCTCTGCTTATATATAAAATGAAAATAATGGTAATGGCATCATCTTCTAGACTTGTTATATATGTTGACCTAGATATTGCCTGTAAAAACTTGGCATAAGGCAAAGCTGAACAAATTATCATTGTTAATGATGACAACTGAGTCTGACTTCTTTATTACTTACTTATCACTGTGACCAAATACCCCCACAAGAAACATATTTAAGGAGGAGGAATTTATTTGTCTCATAGATTATGATCAGTTACAGTCTACCATGGCAGGGCGATCCTAACAGCAGGTTCATCAAGTAGGTGAGGTCATAGTGGATCTACAGTCAAAAGACAGAAAGTAGATAGGGATAGGCTGTAGGGAGGAGGCATCAAAACTTTATAGGCTGTTCCAGTAGCATCTATCTTCACCAACTAAAACAATAGCCTAGGTGAGACTGTCATCTCCCAAGTGTCCAAACACTTTTCTTATCCCAAACACAACAATCTGTCAAGTCAATTTGAACGAGTATAATAGAAATTGTGGCAGGGCTATGTTGAAACTGCCCACCAGCAGGTGAAAAAGCCCACTTACGGTTTAACCTTCAAAATCACTCTGGAACCAGAGAACAATCCTCTCCTGATTTTCACAAAACATACATACTAAGTTCTAGGTAGGGCACATTCATGCAGGTCTGAGGGGACCACCTTATAATAGGACACTAAGTTTTAGTGACAGAATTGGTCATGAATACCAACTCTTCTATAATGCTTGAAATAAAACAAAAAGAATCACCACAGAGACCTGAAAATGAGAATCATAATAAAAAGTGTGTTATTTTAGAGATTATAATATAATTACATCAATAATTCTCTCTTGCTCCCCCCCCACACACACACATCCTTTCTTATACCCCTCGTTGCTCACTTTCAAATCATGATCACTTCAACAGAAGCTCTTCCAGTTAACTTCTTTGGAGTTCTATGGTTTAAGTGCAAAACATTTATAGAAGAAATACACACAGAAGAAAGTGATAGGAAGTAGAAAAAAAAAAGGCAAGAATCATACCACGGTTCAAGCCCAGGGCAGAGAAGTATTAAACTCACCTCTTTCCTTCCAGGATCTCCAGAGCATCTTTGTTTAATAGATCTCCATGCGATAATGACAGCAAGCTTTATTATATTTGGGCTGCTTAGTGCATGACCCACTGGAAACGTGTGTCCAATGAGCACTTGAAATGTGTTAAATGCAACCAGAGAAGTAACTTTTTAGTTTTACTCCATTTTAAGGTATTTAAATAGGAAGAGTCACAAGCTATTGGGGCATAAGCACTAGCATTTGGAATTTGTTATTCTACCTTAAGCAAAGAAACTGATGCTTTGAAATCCACATTTATCTCCTTTTTGCCTCATTATGCTACATATTGGAGACCCCCAATCAATCACCCGAGTGTTATCTTCCCAAATATCACATATGTGTGTAGTGATCTAATATTGTGATACAATTATTTTAGAAATAACCATTAATTAGATAAATATCCTTACTTTAGTAATATAATTCAGGTACATTTTGTTTATATTGACACTACAAATAGACATACAGTTTCAATTGCTTTTGCATAAGGAAAGCCAAAAACTGTAGATATCTTAAGTATGATATTATTCACTTGAGTGCTAACTAAAGTCACATTACACAATCCTAATGTATGCTAGACTGTAGATCCATCAGTATAGACAAATTGAGAAATATCTCAAAAAACAAGCTCAATCTAACTTCTAATTACAACTGAATAGAAAAATCCTGGGGTGTGTAGCACTTGTTCCCAGTTTACGAGGAAGATAAACATTCTATACAGTGGCAAAAAGCCCAGCACAGGTCCTGGGCCCACCTCCTGACTACCTATGAAAACAATACTCTTCTCTAAGTAAGGCTAGCACTCTGGGTAATGAGAGTGTTAATCCAGGCAAACGCAATTTGCAGGTGCAATTAGCTCAACACCTTTAAGAGCAGCCCTTCTTTGCTCATTGTCAAAGCTACATGAAGATTTCTGTATAATTCCCTGAAGCCGTGTTAACATTACAGTTACAGTTACAGTTAGAGTGTTTACCTAAAACAGGGTTTACATTCTCTCCTCTGTCCATTGACTTCAACACTCCTGGTTCCTTCAAGGAGCTATGGCATAGGAAAGCTTCATCCCCATTCTGTCTCTACCCCTTCCCACAGATGATTTATCCCAAACCTCCATCTCTCTAGAGATGTGTCCCTATTTCAGTTCAAACTCTATTCTTAAAAGATTCCAAAAGACCCATGTCATTTCCCCCTGGTGTTGCTGTTTAATGGAGAATCCCACAAGTGTATTTGTTATTAAATTTTCTTCTACTGTGGCTCGTCTTGGACTCCTAGGAAAATGCTTCTCTAAATCAATATATATAATTTCATATTTTGTAACAATAAATGGGACAAATGTGCTAATTCTATTCTCTTATCTCCACTGATGGGAAGGAGGTTCATAAAAAATAAATATATATGCACAAATAGAGACAGAACCAACATGCCGCTTATGTATAATAAGCACCTCTGAATAATTAACCAACTCCTGCTAGCTTCTGCATAATTCACTTAAGCACCAAAGAAGCAAGGGAATACATATTTTCCTCGGTTTAAGGAGAAAGAAAGATCCTCAAGACATCAGACTTCCTTTAAGGTTAAGATGGGTCATTGTAATCAAGAAGTGAGCAAAAACTGTCATTTACCTACGAAAGCCTCTCTGCATTCATAACATGCTTGCACTTGATCCTGGGTTAACCCTGATAAACATTTGCTCAACCTATGACTCCTGACATAAATCAAATCATCCCTGGAAAACAGCTGATGTAACAGCTTCCAGATGATCCTTTGGGGTACATCAGTGCAGCTTTCTGTGTGTCTTTCAGGCCTATTCTTTCCTTGAAATATCTTGGATTACAGACTTACCAGTCCTGGGCACTGATAACCAAATATCAATGTATTTCGATGTTCCATATAAACTACATTATTTCTGGCTTCTTTTCTCACCCTAGTTGTAACTCAGTACAATTTTTTGCTTTTGTACATCACATTATGAGAAGAAAGAAGACATACATTTACTATACTAGGATGCTATAGAGGGGTTAAAATTGGATAATTTCACAAATGCTCTCTGGAAGGACTGCAGGTTTTATCTAGACATGAGAGGGCATACAATCATGGCTTCATAAAGTGCCATACCTGTACTACATGACCAGATCAAAAAGGATAGAGTAGTTAAAGTGATATAAAAAAAATCACAAATGTAAAAAAGAATCACACTACTGCCCAATGCACTAACAGATTATTTGCTTGGATCCTTCAGCCACTGAGAGTGGAAACTGATTGGTGACACAGGTAATAATAATCATGCACTGACAATAAAGATTAGTAGATTAAAAACAAAAGAAGTAAACTTCAAGTGTAGCATAATTGCATATAACTTTCCAAGCAGACAAGAAGTCGTGGGTTCGATTCCTAGTAAAACAACAAAAAAAAAAGGATCAAAAGAATAAAGGGAAGGAAGAAGTCATAAAGAAAAAGCTAAAGAGGAATGCCCAAAATCTGACATTATAATGACATAAATAAATATCATAGATATGTATAAAATGTGATATTTCTAAAGTTTGAAATGAAAAATTAATTTCCACTCATGGAAACATTCAGGAAATATCTACAGTAATTCAGTCTGAGAGGGAATTGTAATTATTGACATTTTTAAAGATTTCTTTTTACAAGAAATGGAAAGTTGTACAAATCTCCAATGGTATATGGTTAAAAATACATCATTTAGGGAGATTTAAGCCTCTGATGCTGTTTGAAACTACATTGTATGAGAGAGTATGGAAGTCATTGGTAGTTACCATGGACCTCAATTACCATCACTGGGTGTCATCCAGAAACCACCAGGATACTCATATCCAGGTGTTTGACAGAAATGCAGAGCCATAACTCCATCCCCAAACTGCCAAATCCATTAGCTAATACCTCTAAGAATATACGACTTGGGGAAAATAAAGAAATAAACCAATCCAAAGGATCATCTAAGCTCTTCGATCTCAGCCTTTCTAGGAATTAAGAGCTCATGCAGGGGTTACAGTACAAGCCACCAGCCCTCTCATCTTACCTGAACGATCTGGAAGAGTTCTCTCAAATTTTTCCCATAGGAAGATGAAATTGATATTGATTTTTCTTTTCACCTAGTGTATGTATTATAAGGATCAGATACCACAGTAGCAATACATTTTCTTCCTTTTCATAATCAGGTAATTTATTTGATTTCTGATTTATTCTCATCATTCCTTCCAAAATCTCTGGATCATGAAGGCCCAGTGAGCCACTGCATTTCATATTGCAAAACAGTATATCAGAGTTTGATCTTTCTACCAGGTAGTGTTTTGAATGAGAAAAGCACATGGAGATATATATTTAAATGAGTTGTAACTAGCTGGTGGATCTGGGATCTGTTTGCTAAGCATTAGGAGATGTGGTTTTGTTGGAGGAGGTCACTGAGGCCATGCTTTCAAGTTTCAAATGCACTGCCCGTGCCATTCTTACATAGTTTTCCTTCTGTCTCATGGTTGATGTCTCAAGATTCAAACTCTGAGATATGACTCTAGCACTATGCTAGCCTGGGTGCTTCCATGCTCCCCACTATGATGGTCATGATGTCTAACACTCGGAAATTGTAAAACCTCAGGAAACTATGGTGTCTTCCCACAGCAGTAGAAAAGTAATGAAGCTACCCTTTCTCCCTGTGAACACGGAGGGAGAATCGTAGACACCACAAGCCAAGGCTGAACTTGAGAAAAGGTACAGCCATTATAGAGCTCATGAGAGCAGGCAGTGTCCATTTCCTTCTTTCTTATTTTAAAATCTCACTGGAAGTACCTAAATGCATGAGAAAAGCTACAGATTTCCATGGAGTAAGAGATCCTTGAACTAAAAGCTTTTAGAAGCATCAGATAGAGATCAGAAACATTAGATTAATGGGGGAAAGCAGAGAAAAGAAAAAGGCATGAGAAACATGCAGAAAGACAGAAGAAAGACATTACGTAAACAAACAGGAAAGAGACCTCTAATCCAAAGGCAAATGCAGAAACCTGAGAATGTGGTTGATTTTTCTCGATTAAATATGTGGCCTATGTTTAATGGGTTGGTACTTCAAAGCAGATAATTGTGTTTTTAAAACATTCAGAAAAGTAACTCCAGAATGAAGTGCCTCTGGTCCTGTTGTGAACACTAACTATTTCAAGGATCATGTCATTGTGGCAGCAGGATATGTCTTTCATCCTAACTGCAAACCTGATGGAACTAATGGAATCAACGTGGGGAAAATATGCTTATTAGACAGGGGCTTCCTCAAAAACTCCTTATTGCCAGGATTTCTTCCTTTTGAACTAGACAGTATTAGATTCAAATCTCAGTTTTGTTATTTAACATTAGGGTCATCTCACGGTTTCTCCAACTTTATTAGCCTCAATCTTCTGCCATGTAAAATCACAATGCTCATTCCCACCTATTAGCAATGTTATATATATTGAACAAGATCTGATTTTTTTTTCTGTTGGAATGTATTTTGGGGGACACAAAATTTCTAAGCAACCTTCAGGCTCACACACACACACACACACACACACACACAAACTACATAATGCAGAACTATTTTCCTGTGACATTTAGTTAATTCCTGTGACATTAGTTAATCCATGGGATACAATTCTTTGACAGTGATACCATTGCTTTTAGAACATAGTTTCCAGATTAGAAATGGCACATTCAAAGTACCAGAAATTTAGTAGCTAATCAAAATGTTCTAGAGAGAGATATCAATGGTTTTCAATAATTTCATACTTAAGCTTAAGTTCAGTGACAGATAAATCAGCACTCATTGTACTTTACCAAGTCTTTGCTGCCTATTTGATTGTAAGATATAAATTTTACTTCCTAAAATGAAGAAGAGGAGTTTTGTTAATGCATATTCTCCTGGTTTTTTACTCTTTACCAAATTCCTCTTTGCACACACACACACACACACACACACACACACACAAATTTAATTGATAGACCAATTTTCTCTTATGTTTAATTCTTTTCCTTTGAGTCATATGTTATAGAAGACTACATGTGTTTGTGGAACAAAGTTGTCATGGAGGAAAAGATTTATAAATATTTCTGAATTGAAATTGAATTTCTGATTGAAAAGAGGTGATGCTGGAAACACTCCTAAGAATCAAAAGAATGGAACATCCAAATTTTACTTATACACAAAAATCTCCACTTAGCATTCAGAATGATGCTTTTCAAAGATGATAGGAATAACCTGAAATCTTTACCACAGCAATAGTGCAAACTGTGCCCATAATACCAGAGAGCAGTATGCATTACCAATCAGGACAATTTATATGTCAGTTTGCTCATAAGACTTCAGAATCCTCGAGTTCTTCATTGTGAGTAATAAGCAAATAGATTGCAAAGTTTATTTGACTTAAAGCTCTGGACTCTAAGAGGTCATGGTCAGATTAGAGAGATTAAAACCATAGAGAATTAACAGGACCCTAGTGCTCTGTTTAAAAAAAAAAAAGATAAAGAAAAAAGAAAACCCTATTTCTGTGAGGTAAATATGATTGGACCCAGATATTATCCTGCTATTAAAATTCTGTGGCTACATATAATGAATGGGAAAAAACCACATTCATAAACCTACCTTATACAGGTACCATACTAGTGTGACTCAACTGCCTTAACAGAGCAAAAGGTAATATGGCAGAAGTGATTCCAGCAATAGAAAAATATTTTCTCATCATTCTAGACTGAACGGTCCTAGGAGGATATCAGAAAAGTTGGTTATGTCTGTAGATTCATTCCCCTTTGATTTTATAGATGGCTGTCTCCTGGAATCTAGTGTAGAGTATCCCTGCCCTCACCTTCTTATCTGGGTAAGAACACTGATCATCTGTGTTAGATTCCATCCCTGATGATGTGAGGTTACATCTTGAGAGAACTTACACCAAAATAAAGTCACATTCTGACATATCAAATGTTAAGTCTTCAAGATATGAGCCCAAGAGATACAACCTATAATAGGTTCATTCTTTAATGTTTGATATATTTCTGCTGTGGTTTGAAGATGTTTCCCCTAAAGTTTATGTGTTTAGACTTGAATTCCTTAACGTAGTAGTTTGGGGAGGCAAGTACAATGTTGAGAAGGGTGGCCTGGGAAAGATGGGTGGGGTCAACATGAATGAAATAAGCATTGCTTCTCACACAGAAATGGAGTTCCAACTTTAGTAGAGGTATCTGGGGTACAAATAAAGATATCTATATCTTGGGTTCAGTCTCTTTATCAGGTACCCCATAATTCAATTTCCCACCATAATCTGATGCAGCAGAAGGGTACAGCCAGAAGCAGAGCAGATGCCAACACCATGCATTTGAAATTTTCAGCTTGCAGCATTATCATCTCAATAAACCTCTATTCTCCATAACTTACCCAGGCTCAAGTTTTCAGAAACAAGCAGCGAACAACAGAAGAACATTTGTTTTGTTAATGTTTTCATAATTGTAGCCTCGAAAATGTATATGCATGCAAAGAAGTAAAACCTAAACCCTAAAATACTCAGCTACTTTCCTGTAATGTTGTATGCCAATTATTTCAACATAATTCAAGCATTCTGTGAAACAAGTTTTGATGTCTACATAATGTCCTTTCACATACCGACACCATTTCTCTAATTACTACTTAAATTATAAGTGTTTCCACATTATGAGTGAATCTATAATAAAAATATTATGAACAAATAGTTAACTGCAGACGCTAATAGGAAACTCCCTAAAATAAACCATTTTTAAAGTCAATGATATGCTTTCATTAAAGCTTTTGTTCATTAAGTCTATTGGTAAATGACTTTCTAAAAAAGACAAGCATGTCATTTCACATACTTAATAGCTGTACATATAGATAGATGATAGATGATAGATAGACAGATAGAAAGATAGATAGATAGATACATACATACATACATACATACATACTAAGGCAGTCCTAGATTTCATTTAGAATTACATAAAAATGCAGCTATAAGAAAAATGGCAGATACATTGATTTCAACAGAAAAACAAGCAAGTAACTTTATCGCCAGGTAAAAGTGTACAGTTGACAACCACCCTAATAATATTTTACCCTAATAAATTGACAGAGAAACAAGCATGAGAGCTTAATGTAGCCAATTCATTCAATAAATATAAGGTAGGTAAATTATTCCCAGAACAGATTAGAAGGCAGAAATCCATCCTACTGTGTTATAGCTTGTTGATATATTCATATCCTGGTCTTAGAAACCTAACCTGGTTTGCATGCTTATTTAGTTTCCACGGTGGCTTTTTTTAATTAGACTTCAATAAGAATTTATGTTCCAGATATAATAATTCAGAACCTAAACCTATACCTACCTTGCTACTTGTCTTTTACCCAGTGGTTCATGAGTACATCTTTATGGCAACCTTCATATATATTGAATGCATTGTAAATACAAAAAATATATTCTCAAAGTATATGGAAAATAACTTTAGTTTTGTTTGGTGTCTAATAACTCAAGAAGTATGATCCAAAAAATGTAAAATTGCAACTTTTCAAGACTGAGAAAACCAAATGTTATTTAATTAATTTAAACATTGAAAGCATCACATATACAAAATTTAACCCAATCCCAGAATATGTGACAAGTTAAAATACCTCCTACATTTATAGATTTAGCTTAAATAAAATTCATGATATAAAGACATGAGGATAGTGGCTGATCCAAAGTGATTTTTGTTTACTCATTATTTCATTCATCAAGATTTAGCTAAATATGAAAAATCTAGCTCCATGTTTCCTATTGTTGGTATAAATATGACAAAGACATTCTCAGTGCCTACAAATAAAGTACAGCCATTATGATCACACGATCAGAGAAAAAAATCATAGCAAAGTAAAATGTCAACAGCAGTTACAGAAATGACAAGTTCATGGGACAGTTCCATATTTAATGAGACTTGATTGTGGTGGAATGGCCTGATTGTATTCTAATGCTCATATTGATTCATCAAGACCTGGTTGCCCCAGAGATGAGAGAGTCTGCACCATAGACCCAAGTGAGGCTATGTGACTTTGCTTTCAAGTTATTTCTGATTGGTGAGTAAAGAGGCCAAAAGCCAATAGTTGGGCAGAAAAGCCATAGGCAGGTTTTAAGGTTCCTGAGCTTGGGGGTCAGAGGAAGACCATGAGGAGAGACGAAGGTGAGGAGAAAGTCATCGTGGGTTAGAAGTCAAGAAAACATGACCCTGAGGGCTGGCCAACAGCAGTTAAGAGCAGTCCAGATGAAACATAATAAGTAATAACTCAGGCTTATCAATAGGAAATAGAATTTTGTAGCATAGAGAGTACATGTCTGCCTAGTTCTTGTGCTGTTTAAGACTTATCGTAAATAATAAAAGTTGTGTGTCTTTTATTCAGGAACTAAATGGTTAAAGGCAGGGTGAAACCCCGGATTGGGATTAAAATTTTTTACAATACTTGAGTATATACTTCAAACAAAGGAGAATCTTCTATTTCCTTTGTAAGTATGTTATCAGAACAAAACTAGGTTGGCATGTGATAAAAAAAATAATTAAATATTCATCCAACAAACAAAATAGTAACAAATAAGCTATAAATAGCTTGCTATAGTCAGCCTCTACTGACCAGCACTGACACAAACTCACAAATGAGCTCAACTGCTCTGCACTGCACTCACTGCACTAACTCCCAACCTATGGGCTGAACTCTACTGCACTGAACTCAAACGACTGTACAGAACTGACTGAACTGACTGACTCTCTCTCTCTGTACCTCTCTTGCATAGCTTCTCTTTCTATGCTATTCTCATGAGAGTTGGACACATCCTATTTCTGACTCATTCTGTCAAATCTTTCTGATTCCTCACTTTTTCTGTCCCTCATTTTGACATCAATTATGAACATATACTATACACCTTAAAGGTGCATACGTAGGTTGTGTCTGCATTCCAGATAAATCACACACATACAGTCCTTGGCATTGGGTATAATCCTTTGCCAGAGCAGTTTCTTGAATTTCTATACAACACTGGGCTGTGAGTATGTATGTGGGAAATCATATTATTTGCCTTGATTCATGTGGGAAGATCCCACTCACTGTGGACAGTACTATTTTGATCCTATACTACATGAGTAGAGAAGTATAGCCGAGCAATAAACATGTATTCATTTATCATTGCTCTTGATTGTGGATAGTTGTTTTAGGTCCCTTCCTTATTTTCCTGCAAAATAGGGCCATAGCCTGGTCATGCAAGTTAAAAGAAGCCATTCTTCCCCTATGTTGTTTTCCATTGTATTTTATCATAGTAACAAAAATGAAGCTAAAACAAACATACATGATGACTGAAATCGTCTTGTTAAATTAGATCCTTCAATATCTACACTTTCAACTTGAAAAATTCTTATGGGAGTGGACTTTGAACATGTATTGCTTATTTAATATGGAATGACAAACCAAAATCTTAGTTTCTATTGCTTACTAAACTTTAAGATAAGCTCACCAAATTCATATTCTGAAATGACTGTATTTATTCTTACAACACTATTCACTTATGAGATGTCTTTAAAATTGACATCTTGCAGTTATAATGAGCAGGTTATTGATGAGGATATTGATAATCATAAAGACCAACACATATAAGCCATGAGAATTATGACTTCTAGGTATTGTTTGTACCCACATACACTATATGGGGTCAAAAACTCCTCCCATTTTATATACAGGTAACTGAGGTTTAGAGATATCAGAGACTTGTCTAGAATCAATAGACTAATTGGGATTTGAACTCAGGTCATCTGACAAGATACATTCATCTTTATCTTATATAGAACTTGAAACATCCATGAAGTAATCATAAATTTCAAGATTGTAATTCATTGTATTTAACCTGGTAGGAGTTTTGTTTTTTCTTGTGTCCTTTTTAAAAATGTAATTATGTGTATGCTTATATATACATAATTATATATATGCATGTATGTGTATATATATACATATACATGTACATATATATATATTTACATATATATATCTGTGTGTATGTGTGTGTGTAGTTCACTATAACATGGTACATAATATCACATTTAAAGTTTTCTGCTTTAAAATTTTATGTTAGTTGACTGAGCTTTTTCTGAAATACAGATAATTTATTAAGGCATTTCTGCTTTGATATCTTTCTTACTACTTTCACATAAGGAAAACAGGGCTGGAAAAGAAGGAAATCAAGTGTTTGTTTAGTGACTGCCTTTTGGAAGGCTCTTTATATAATATTTTCAGATTGATCTTCAGAAAACCCTAATATTTCCAGTAGATGAACCCATATCCATGGTAGATACCTGTTGTACTTCATGGTTATAAAAATAAAAGGGCATGAAGTTACAAGGATGAAGTTAGTAGGAAGACGTTGAGGGAGAAGCAGAGGGAGTTGCAAGGAGGGAGCAGGGCTGATATAATCAATGATAAACATGCATTGCACACATGTATGAATTTCTTAAAAATTATGCTTTTAAAAACTTAAGACAAAAGAATTCTGCATGACAGTTTTTATTTCTATCCTCACTTTATGAAATGAGAGTAACAATAATTTAAATAGTATCTAAAGTCACAGAACCTAACTGAAAAAAGGTTAGTCCAAATTTAGGGTCTCCCCACATATTTTTGTCAGTGATAAACACTCATTATTTTGCAGACTCTTTGTTTTTAATTCCACATTTTCCCAATCACTTGAAATTATATTTCATCCATATTCTTGTATTACTTACATTAAGCCAGGTTATGTTCATATATGTTCAGTAACATATCCACTGAAGCTCAGTATTGAAGTTAACTACAGTTTCCTTCTGTATCCTGTTTATATAAAATGTGATTATATAAGAACAAGTATTTAAAACTGTTATATATAATGAATGAAGGGCATATATTGATGGAAGTTTGCACTCAGGAATAACAATGGTCACCTAGCAGAGGATGAGAGTCTTAACTGGAGTCTGAGTTCCCCAGTGCATCCTCTGTCACATGACCACTATTATTGCAGAAAGACTGAAAACATTGTTGTAATCTTTTCAACCATAATTGCTTCTCATGATCATCCAAAATATCTCCATTCTTACACTTAGAACAAACTCTCAACAAAACCCCGACTTGTATTAGTCAGGGTTCTCTAGAGTCACAGAATGTATGGGCAGTCTCTATATAGTAAGGGAATTTGTTGATGACTTACAGTCTTTAGTCCAACTCTCCAACAATGGTCGGTAGCATCTGTGGATAGAAGTCTAAGGATCTAGCAATTGCTCAGTCCCACAAGGCAAGCTAGCAATGAAGAGAGAGAGAGAGTAAATCTTCCTTCTTCTAATGTCCTTATGTAGGTCTCCAACAGAAGGTGTGGCCCAGATTAAAGGTGTGTGCCACCATGTCTTTAATCCCAGATGATCTTGAACTCAGAGATCTCCCTGTCTTAATCTTCTGGAATTCATAGCCACTATTGCCTCAAGATTTCCATGCCAAGATCCAGGTCAGAAACTTGTCTCTCTCAGCATCATTCCAGATATAGTCAAATTGACAACCAGGAATAGCAACTACAGAACTCAAAACTCTTCCCTTATCAATATTTCACCTTAACATCTAAGATCTATGAAACAATCTAATAGCCTCTGTATCCAAAATAGATCATTATGCTCCTTGATCTAGGAAACTATTAATTAGTCAATGAATCCTCACTCGTTGATTTTATTACCAATATAATGTGCAATATAAGCTCAATAAATAGTAAAATGTAGAGTCACAGCGTAATTAGGTTCCATTCAATAGTTACTTCTACTTGGCAGACAATGTAAAGAGCAGGTGTAGAGTGACTTAGTTGATTCACAGTCTACTTTCTTGGAGGAACATTCCTAGGCACTGCCCCTGTGACCCTGTCCATTGCTTCTGAGATTCCCGATTCACTGGTCTACGCACTTCCTTGTCCTCCTTGATGTTCACAAGAGCAATTTCTAGAATTACCACTTTCAGCCTGGAGAAGTTGGTTTTCATGGCGAGCTAGTCCAAGCCCTTAATACTTTTGTTGCTATCTCAAAATCTAGTAAAGTTAGCGTCTATGTGCTTCCAGTCATAACTGTGGATATCTTTCCCATTACATGAGTTTTCTTTAGATAATTTGTCCTCACATCCCCTTTTCATTTCTTTGCTACCTTGACACCAAATCTTGTGTCTCACTGATGGTGGCACCATTGAATTTCCCTAAAATAGAAGGTAGAACTTTCTTAATATTACCTTTGCCCGGAGGTATTAATTAATGGAAATACTTCCCTGATAAACACATTTTTAACCTTATCTTTGCATTGTCCTGTATTAATCTATGAACATGTTTTAGCATACAAAGCCCAGATCTTTACTCTAATATTTTCTGTTCTTATTGGTGTCATTCAGAACAATATTTTTCAGTCTTGTCTTATCATACAATAATGAATTATTTTTTCTGTTCCCTGACACTGTTACATGCAACTAGGCTATTGTTTCATAGATTATCTCTCTGTAGCCTCACTCTAAGTGTAGACAATAAACCAAACATACACACCACCATTATGCCCTCTCTCCTGCTCCCCCAGGACTGAAACCCAAACATTTCCTTCCTGGTTACTACAGGGAATAGTTTTATCAAATTATTCTCAGGTGTAAAGACAAGACATTGATATGTCTTGCTTTCCACCATTTTTAGTGTTTTTATGACATCATACCGCTGATACTAATTTTATTACTCAATTCCAGCAAGATGCAAGGACCTACCAATTGTGTTCTAAATGTCCATACCTTAACACAGAGATGTTTATTCCTTTCACCATTGCATGCACAGTTCAGTGGGAAGTGGTTTCTACAGGGTCCCTCAGAGATCTAAGTAAAGGTATGCTATGTACAACAGAATTACTCACTGCTTTAGGGGAAGAGGATCCTGGGTGTTCCCAGTGGTCTTCCATGCTTCAGTCTAGAAGGGAAGCTTGCCATGTCATCTCAGAGCAACGTATGTATGTATATGTTCCAAACAACATGCCTATAAGCAAACGCAAGGCTCGTGGAAAACATTGGTAAGCTTGTGTTTCTAAAAATCCAAAATCAAGACAACTTTTGGAATTTTGGTTATTTTGGTTAGTTCAAGAAAATTTTCACCTAGATTCTTTCCCATCACTACCTCATATGAAAATTGAACATATTTTTTGAAAGGCTGTGTATAGACCAGACTTTCTTTCTCTTGCATTGAGTAATGGCTCAATAAAAATGAATGGTTTTGTCTATACTGTAAATGTAGTTTAGGATCATTTTCCTAAGACTTAAGTACATCCCTCTACATTCTGAGGAATTTCCTCTGCATAAAACTGCCATATTTAGTGACATTTGCACACCCTCCTCACCCCACTCCTAGGGAATTTGGTTCTCTTGTTTATTAGAACTGCCGAAATGAAGGTTTGCCACCTGATTAATTTTAATAGTTTAGCCAGAAACCTGTGGATAATGTATATTGGCTGCCAAGCTTGAGATAAATTTTGTTGGCGCTGTTGCAAAGATTTTGGCAGAATTAAAGTCTGCCCTTTGAAAAGGAGGCACACAGGAGCTGAAGGGATGGAATTTCAAAAGAAGGAAAAAAATGTGTTTTGTCTTTCTTTGTGGCTTCCCACTGCTGTGGGAATCTGATAAACACATTTAGCCATTCACATTTAGGCTGTCTCTGCTTTATGTCAATATTACAGTTAAGGAATAGATGGGAGCCTTTTGTGTAAAGGTGGATCCAATCCAAAGTCAGAATGCCTTCAGAGGTGCCTTGGTAAAGCTGACTAGAGGTTGTGATTTTTTTTTTTCTTTTAGAGATCTGAACAACTAAACAACTGCTTAAGACACCAGGAGTTACTCAGGAAAGGGGATAACTTTTGAAATGTAAATAAAGAAAATACCTAATAAAGAAAAAAAATAAGGAAAAATAAAAGATACCAGGAGTTTAGTACAGGAGATACTGACAGGAAGACTTCACACTCTGGGTCATTTTCTCCTCTCCAATAGCCTTGTTCAATGCACGTTTTGTTTTTGTTTTTGATTTTGATTTTGTTTTTGTTTTTCTCAAGAGCAGCCATTGAACTTGCAGAAACCAATAAAAAGTCAAACTGCTATGGCTTTTGATGAAGAAGGAGAGGAAAGTTTGGCTAAAAGTATTAAAAATTAAAAAAAAAAAACTTTCTTTTTTCTCTCTTTTTTTTTTTTTTTGGTTTTTCGAGACAGGGTTTCTCTGTGTAGCCCTGGCTGTCCTGGAACTCACTTTGTAGACCAGGCTGGCCTCGAACTCAGAAATCCTTGTGCCTCTGCCTCCCAAGTGCTGGGATTAAAGGCCTGCGCCATCACCACCCGGCTCTTTCTTTTCTTTTCTTTTCTCTTTTTTTTTGAGGTTGTTCCTTTATGTTTGTTCATGATATTTTTTATTCTAAATTAAAAATAAAATGCAAATTATGATACGGATCTTAACAGATCTGTCTACTGTACAGTGTTACTGCAAAATGTGAGTACACGGGTGTTTTACTTGTGCACTGGAAGCACCTTTCAGGTATGGCAATACTACCGGGTTGAGTTAAATTCTTCTAGTTTTTCAGTGCTCAATAAAGTGTCAAGTGATACTGTGTTCTCACTTGATCTGTCTATAAGCTGATTGAGCTACTAACAGGGTAACATTTGAGAATTCCAGTCCAGATCATCTGTCATCAGAGGCCCACTTTCCTAGCTTGTTTTGTACTGGCAGTTCCCCAGGGTAAGACCGCATGAACACGCGTATCCTCTGAATTCTAACTCGGAGTATTAGGGAGCATCTTGACCTACTCAAACTGTCAAGCCAGGACAAGGAATCATGACCCTGCCTCAGTCTTCTTAAGGATGAATGGTACCTGAACATAATTCTGTCATTTACTCTCAGATTCCTGCATAGAGACAAAAGTTGCAGGCAGCCAGGAATACAGGGCATCAAGGTAAATGAGTCAGGTGAGTGAGGATTCATCCTGGACAGGAAGAAGAGGCAATACTGTGAGGACCAAGGTAAAATTTGGGCTCTTATTGCATTATCTTACAAGAATTTGCTTCAAAATATCTAAAGACAAAATGATTAGAAATAGTATGCCAAACAGAACATACTTGGGATGGGCAAAAATAAGGGGAAGGCTGGGGGTCATTGTGGGAAACTTCATCTCAAGTAGGTTCTGTTTGTAAGCCAAAACTACCCAGATTGGTAAAGTAGCACCACAGCACTTAATAGGTCTAATAAACATAGCTTCAAACAGAAACAACCTTTGCCCATCATTTGCTGAGCATTAAGTATTGTAGAACTGACAAGATTTAATATTGAATATCCATGTTAATCTCTCCCATACCTGGTCTGCATCTCTTTTTCTCATTATTTATCTGTAAATCTACTATAAAATATTATAACTATTCTGAACCAAGTGTTATTTTCCCAGAATGAAATAAGAATAATATTCTATTGTTAAGAGAGATAAGGCATGCATAACTGTAAATTATACAATGCAGCATAGTCATGTATGGTGGTTCATACCATCATTTGGGAGAATCAGGAGGTCATGGCCATTCTTGGCTGTACTGTGAGATTGAAGCCTTCCTGGGCTATAAGAGTTCATGACACTCTGTCTCAAAAATAGATAAATAAGATTTTTTATCAGACTTATAAGAGAGATATATTTACTCATGTCTAAGTTTCAAGATATATCTAAAAACTATTTAATCACCAAAGTCCTGTATTGACACTCCTAGAGACAACGCAGTGCTCTACAA
This sequence comes from Tokudaia tokunoshimensis, assembly GCA_036184795.1. Classification (NCBI taxonomy): domain Eukaryota; kingdom Metazoa; phylum Chordata; class Mammalia; order Rodentia; family Muridae; genus Tokudaia; species Tokudaia tokunoshimensis. Next base: position 29,019,430 of record BTHU01000010.1, on the reverse strand, counting down.
AGATGCTGGCAAAAGAAAATGGATATTCCTGTCCTGAGAAACAAGCCCACAAGAGGTATTTGGCAAACATTGTTCTCTTTCTACCCATGTATTGGAAAATTCTGGGTTTCTGTCTTGCTTTGATGCAGTGGTGGATGTCAATGAACTTTGAAACTGATCATAAGTTTACATAATCTTAAGCAAAAACTCATTTCTATCATCCAATAGCTATTCCAGGCATCCCTCAACAGCTCTCACTCTCTGCTTCACTGTACTATGCCTTAAGCGTAAGTTCAATTCTCTGTGATACATCTGGAAAATGATTTGGAGAAAAATAATCTTAGCAACTTGAAAAATTTTCAGCATAGGTTTTCATCTCCAAAAAATATGTTATATCCATGTTTGAAGAGTGAACAAATGAATGAAATTGGCACTAACGTACTTCAAAAATGAGATCAGTGATGCTTGGCAAAAAAAAAAAAATCAGTGGACCCCAAGATGATTCATGGGCTCAGCATAAGCTATAGGCAACTGAGGAAAGCTGGGAATAGGAGAGGTGGCCCTCCTCCAGGGAAAGGCACACCAAGTGGTTGTCCACTGGCAAATGGTAAGTTCTGAAAATGCACATATATGTAACATTGTATAGATTAGACAGGATATATTTAGTAATATAATGCATGCAATAACAACTAATGAAAAAGAAAGCATGGATTAGAAGGAAAGTTGAGAGGAGGATAAGTATATGGAAGGGTTTGGAGTGAGGAAAGGGAGTGGAAAAATATGATTATAATCAAAAATTAAAAATGATAGAAAAAGACTAACGTAAACACTAATCACAGGAAATCTGATGTGTGTGTATGTGCACATGAACATTAGACAACAAACTAGCAAAGATATTTAATGAGGGATAAAGATAAATTTTTCATCAAAACAAAGGCACAATTCGTTAAGATAATATGAAGATTATAAATGTGCAGACACTTATTAATGAGATAAAACTATAAATATTAAATGACAACATTTTTAAAAATCAAAAATCTCTTGCTTCTCTTGCCTCTTACTCTCTTAGCCTCTTTCTTGCCCCCCTTTTCCCCCTCCCCTCCCCACTCTCTCCATGTGGTCATGACTGACCTCTACTTTACTTCTCTACTCTCTGCTTCTCTCTGCCTTTCTCTGCCTCTATTACCCCCTTAACTCCCCTCCCCATGCTTTTAATAAACTGTATTCTATAATAAAAATAAACAATGTTTTTAAAAATCAAAGAAAAATAGAAAACATAATTTTCTCTCAATAATTAAGAAATCTTAAAGCAGTACATAATAAATTTCTATAGAATTTGAGAAAAAAAATAAAGGGATATTGAATTACTTAACACTGTTAGTCAATTTAAAACAAGTTAGAAAGCTCACCTGATAATAGTCAAATACTGTTTGTTTAGATTAAGCACAGAAGGTTCATCCTTAGGATCATAAATAGTTTAAATAAGTTGATAGATCTTTGAAGTCAAGTAAAATATTTTCTGTATAAATATAGAATATTAATTCAAAAATCTATAAATTAAACAAATACTATTATTTATTTACTTACATACTTATATACTTTTGGTACTAGAGAGAGGACCTGTGGTCTTGTGCTTGCCTAGGAAAATGCTCTACCACTGACCTAAATTCTCAACCACAAACAAACACTTTTAAATAAGCCAGGAGTAAAATTAAAAACAAAACAAAAAAAGGAAGCAGAAAATATTTCAACTTCAAGAAAAATAAAATGAGTCAAAATCATGGAAGTATAGCAACAGCAGAGTTAAATACATATATTAGAAAATGAGTAAATTAGAGAATGACCAAAGTGTTCATTGATATGCCATCCTAAGAAATTATGGGGGTGATCAAGTTGGCAATGAAAGAATCCGTAAAGACAAAAATATCAATTCATGAAATGAAGAGCCAAACTTAGTGAATTAATCAATTAAAATAAACCCAGGGTGGGTTGTTGCTTGTGCTTGTATTTGTGTTCAGGTGTGTGCATGCAAAAGCACACGCTGAAGCTAGTGGTTACTGTTTATATATATTCCTCAGTGTTTTTCTACCTCACTTTTTTGAGACAAAGTTCAGCTCATAATTTGCCTGGGCTCACTGTTCTGCTTCTCCCAGTACTGAGAATACAGGTGATCACAATCCTTGCTGTTCTGGTGGTGGTAGTGATGTTGGTGGTGGGGATACTGGTGATGATGGTGGTGGTGGTGGTAACAATGGTGGTGATAGTGGTGGTTGTGGTAGTGGTGATGGTGGTGCTAGTGATGGTGTTGGCAGTGGTGATGGGAATGGGGATGGGGATGAGGATGGTGGGAGTTGTGGTAGTTTGTTTGGGAGATCGAAAGCAGTCATTATGCTTGCGCAGGATACAATTTACAGGTGAAGTCATTTCCCAAGCCCCATTTTAAAGTTTTTTATTTATTTGTTGTTTGTTTGTTTAAAAAATAAAATTTATTATGGCTACCAGAAGCTGGCAAGAAAGAAATGGGGAAAACTGATCAATGAGTCAGGCCTCATTTTACAGAAACAAGAAGTTTGGGTGTTTTACTGCATAGTTATATAGTTGTAGATAACAAATACTATTGTGTATTTAAAAGCCTATTAGGATAAAGAATTTTTCATTGCTTCACACTAAAGAAATGATAAATGACAGATACATTTAACTTGTTTAACTACTGCATGTGTCAAGACATGTAGATCTAGGTCAATATGCAATTTTTTCATGTTTTTATGTTTAAGTTAAAACAAGTTCATGAAAATAACATTATTTTGAGAGTATTTACATAAATTGACACAGCACAAACTTGAAAGAACCCCAATAAAATCGATTCTCCTCTAGCTAGACTTACAAAGAAAATATGACACACAAATGAACAATATTAGGAATGAAAAGGTAATTACTATAAATCCATAGAAACTAAAAGAGACTGATAGAATATCAAGTAAAACTATGTCCATAAATTTGAAAATATATGTAAACTGAATACATTCCTTTAAATATATAAACCCAAAGGAAATCTAACATGTTCTTATCCATGGGGATCTGTGCTGCAGGATTTTCTCTGTCCAATTACATTAGTGCAGAGAAGGTCTGATTGTACAGGGAAAAGGGGGCGGAGCTAAGAGTTGTAAAGAGAAGGAGCGTCCTGGGGAGAAGATGTGAACCTGTGTGGCAATTACCAGCCACAAGAAGAATTCGCATATCAATAGATTTCTAAGAAGATGGAAGGAGAGACCCCTGGTCCTGGAAAGACTGGATGTAGGGGAATGCCAGGACAGAGAAGGGAGAGGGGGTTGAATGGGGAAAAGAGGGAGGGAAGGGGGCTTATGGGACTTTCGGGGAGGGAGGAAACGGGAAAGGGGAAATGATTTTGAATGTAAATAAAAAAAAAACCTTAGAAAATAAAATTAAAAAAAATAAATAAAAACTTCAAGAAACAAAAAAAAAAGTTTTCACAAGGTTAGAAATGTTGGGGAAAAACTTTTATCATTATCAATGGCTCTAAAATTATTGTATTGACATCTTACAAATTGCAATATTATTGATACATAAATCTAATTGGTTAACTACTAAGCTTTAAGAGTCATGATATTACTGGGTAATTAGGTGTTGAGATGGCAGATCGTGGGGTATGTGAGGCGCTGAGTGAAAGCAAGAGGTATTCAGGAACCCTGCTGAAGAGATGGCCTGGAAGGGGCTAGAGAGTTGGCAAGCCGGCAGGACCACAAGAGAGATGGCCCAGCGGGAGCAAGAGAGCTGGTGGGTCATTTTTTAATATTTCTCACAACAGATCTGTGTGTCAAATCTTGAGATCTGTATGTTTAATTTAGAGTACCTACAGAATCCAAGAAGCTAAAAAAGACACCATTGTTGGGGATAGGAAAGAAAGATCTTAAGGGGGAAGGAAGATGGGAGAATGAAGATAATATGAACAGGAAAGGGAAATAATGAGGGATTCAAGTAAGAGAGAAATGAAAAAGTAGAAGGAAAGAAAATCGAATGAGGAATAATTAACTCTAATGATGCTTTAAAAGGCTATATGGAAATTTATGGTACTATATAAACTTCATACATATGTACATAGATACATACATACACACACAAACACACGTACTTCATACATTTATCGGAAGGAGTTTAAGTGAACTTACTTTACACAGAAGATTATCGTCACCCCTGAAGTCTTAACCAAATAAAATGCCAAATTCTAGGCATGAGATATTTCCCTTAAGTTGTTGTTCAGAAGTGTCCAGAGACTTGAAAAGCAATGCAGGCTACTGCCATTGGTTGCCTACAGAATTTTATGGTGAGGCTTTCTTGCCAAAGACAACACACATATTGCTCTCAGGGCAAAGAAAAGTCAAGTGGTTACTGACAGGGACATCAACGGTGTTAACCTGCTGTGAACCCTGTGAACTGCAATACTGACCAGCATGGAAGACATGTCATGCACAAGAGTGGAACAGCTGCTGTGAGATAGTCAACTGATTTCTGATTAGGTTTAAGGTTGACTGCATGGGAGAAAACTATAACTGGTACTGAACATCTGGCCAAGAACGTATAGTTGAGGATTACCTAAGCCCTAGAGGTAAACCTCCTATTTAGTAATGTTGATCTTTATTTATTTTTATTTTTGAAAGTATCAAACAAAATATTTTGATAATATTGTTTTTTCTTCCCCAATCCTCCCAGATCCTCATCAGCTCACTACCCACCCAACTCTTAATGGAAGAATAAATCCCACGTTGTATTGTCCAACTACTCATGAACATGGTGATTTGCCCTGAAGTGTAGTTGATATATCCATAAGTTACAATTGCGAATACCTTCTAAGGTAGGGGTAGGGCTTTGTGCCGACTACTCTTTCTCTGTACTAGTAATTTGTCTGGCTTGAGCTTGTGTTTGTCTTGTGTGATTGAGGTATATAGTATATATTGTATGTCTGTACACACAATAAGAGACAGAGAGAGAGAGGGAGGGAGACAGGGAGACAGAGGGGAAAAATGAAATTACCTACAGAAGAAAACTATAGTCTGAAAATAGATTCACTGGTGAATTCTACTAGACTCTAAATAAATTATAATTATTAATGTATTTTTTTAAAACTCAGAAAAAGAACAAATTGTAGCTTCTTTATTTATGAAGTCATTATTAACCTGATATTAGAATGAGAAGAGATTTGAGAATTTACTAACATATCCCTTTATTCACAAGCCATGACTTCTATCTCTCTTTCCCTTCACTGTGTTTCTGTGCTCACCTTAATATCAGCCCTCTACCACTGCATGTGTCAAATACAACTCTCTGTTTACTTGTAGGCCTCACAAAGCTAGTCATCCTTAGATTAAGTGTTATTCCATCTTCACGTTTGTCCGTTCAGCATTTATCACACAGTGCATGCTAGAATTAGCAAATAAATAGATCAAAGGCATGGAGGCAGTCAGCAGTAAGAAATGCTTTCACTGAATCACAATGCTTCCTAACATTCACTCATTTTGGGTTCTTCTGCATTTGAGACCTTCTGGGTATGTGTCCCAGGCTGTTCTAAAATGCACTGTGTGACTTTGAGCTTGCCTTTCTCTTACCTTTGCTTTGCAAGTGCTGGGTTACATACATGTGCCTAGAGTTAACTGCCTACTATACTCACCTCTAGTTAACTGGATTTATGAAAAACAAACAAAATCAATAAGCACTTTACTGTTTCCTAATTATCAAGTCTTTTGATGGATATTTGCATTGTGCAATCAGACTTCAGATGTAAAAGCTCTTTTTTAATAAATAAAATAATATAAAAATTCTATCACCGGAATGCTGTGTGTTATTTTACATAGTTATTTTGTTATACTGTTTCCTGTATCTGCATCAAAGTCCATCTGGAAAAGGTAAAGCTCATAGTCATGGTCTAGTTTTCTTACCATAGTCTTCTCAGTGTAGATCAAAGTGTGTTCAAATGTATCTGTTTTGTTGTTCTTTTGCTGTGATTTAAAACCTGACAGCTATTAATTTCTGGAAAGCACCACAGAAGCCACCAGGCTCCCTGACACTCCATTTGCCCCTGTGGTATCCTATGTCAGCTTACTTTGCACTGTGAAAGCTAAATAATTCCACGAGAGCTGACTACTTTATTATGAAATTTCAAGTCCCCCATAATTGTATTTGTATAGAAAATATTTTTGATGGAAAATACCTTTGGGTGTTTAAATGTAAAGAGTGCAAAGTATGTGTCACGAGTAAGTGGGTCATACACTAATAGATAGGAATATAATATGTGAGAGAGCAGAGACAACAGGGTTACTAAGACCTAAGGTACCAGATATAGGTAGTTTTCACTGGTTCTGTCTCCAAGAAAAAAAAACCCAACTATTTCCCTTGATTCTCCTATAAAACAAAATAGTCTTTTGAACTATTCCCTAGCTGATAAGTGTGACTTGTAAAGACTGCTTTAATACTAATTCAGCTAACATCCAATCCCTAGTCTATGCTAGTCATACAGTAATACAAGTGTATATACATAAAAAGCATATGGGTTTTGCTAAGACTTTATGGTTCTTGTTTCTGATGTTTAGCAAGAACATCATCTTGTCAAAACAGATAGGAAAAACTCCACAGTTGTTATGGCTACAGTATATATTGCAGCAGTAAGCAGGAATGTGAAAATGTTTCTGGGGTATGCAAATTTAGAGTTAGATTCCGTTAGGTTTACAGCCAGGTGTGATGAAAAAAGATTGTAAGGTTGAATAAATTTTAGATTTTTGAGAATTCTAAGTACTGATTTCTCTAGCTCCTTTACAAGTACACATTCCCACATTATATATTGATTCCTTTTCCCGACTACTTGAACATGATTTTTTGTCATTTGTTCTCTCTGTAATAATTTTGAAAATATTATACATGTATGAAACATTTATGGTCACAATTAATTATGACCATATTTACGTCCTCTCTTAATCCCTCCCATCCCTGCTGATCATATTTTCAATTGTTCTTTCTCTCTGTCTCTCTGTCTCTGTCTCTCTCTCTCTCTCTCTCTCTCTCTCTCTCTCTCTCTCTCTCTCTCTCTCTCGTGTGTGTGTGTGTGTGTGTGTGTGTGTGTGGTATGTGTGTGTGTATGTACGTATTTAACTAAGTTCTATTGTAATTATGTGTTATACCATTAGTAAGCGTTACTTACTGGAATAAATTTGAGCAACTTGTTTTATGATGTTAGACATTCTGAGCTTTATATAGATTATTTTCAGACAACTTTAAAGAGACCTAAGAGCTTAATTAGCAAAATTGTTTCTGTGATAGGCAACATAGAAAATATGTTGCTTGGGCTTTGTACAGTCTTTGGTTACTTTACTCAAATCTGTTACTTTAGAATACAAAATGGTTGTAGACAAAAAAACAGCTTTTTACTTGGTTTTGTTTGTTTGTTTGTTTGGTCGGTTTTTTGAGACAGGGTTTCTCTATGTAGCCCTGACTGTCCTGGAACTCACTTTGTAGACCAGGCTGGCCTTGAACTCAGAAATCCTCCTGCCTCTGCCTCCCAAGTGCTGGGATTAAAGGCATGCACCACCACTGCCCGGCAATAAACAGCTTTTTAAATTTAGAAACAAGTTGATTCTTGATGTATGCAATCACTCTGAGCTATAGTTTTTTTAAAAGTATAAAATAACATATTTTGAAAATACATTAAACAATTATGCAAAGGTCGTAGTATAAGTATCAATTGTTCCATACCTGTTGGTCATGATTATTTTAATTGTTGATCTTATTTTTTACACTTACTACATTTTCTATTTTTTAAGTCAAATAAATGAAGATGATCTATATTTCTGCACTCGGATAAAACCATAGGGGACAGGGAGACATGGCACAGAGGTTAAAAGCACTTACCATCTTGCAGAAGACCAAAGTTTGTTTTCCACTACCCAAGTTGGGTGGATCATAATTGCCTGTAAGTGCAGATAGGCTATCTATCTGACACCTTTGACCCCTGAGGGCACCCAGCCAGACTCATAGACACATATTCAACCCCAAACTTCCTGCCATCTTCCAGTAACCCACTGAGTTATATCCTGTGCTGTCCATATTGTATTGGTGTAGGACCATCCACTGGAGCATGGGGAACCTAATAGAGCATATGTCCCTGAAGAAGACCAACTTCCTACCCCAGTAGCCTTGAACTGTCAAAGTTCCTCAGCTAGGATTAGGACTTCCAGAGCCTCATCTTACCCCATCTTACTGGATTTTCGCCTGTCATGAGCTTATGAAGTTCTTGGGCAAACACCCACAGCTGCTGTGTATTCATGAGAATCATAGTCTTGTGTCCTTAGACATGCTTCATAGAAGTCCTCATTAACCTCTGGTTCTAAAAACATGTCTGCCTCCATTTCTGCAGTGTTACCTGAGCCAGGTTGATAGGTGGCATGTTATAATGCCTCCAGTAGGGCTGAACACACTACAATTACTCTAATATCTGATTTTAATTTTCAACTTGACAAGATTTAGGACCAGCCTACGAAATGCCTGTAGGCATGCCTATAATGGAATTTCCTTTAGGCATGCTTGTAAGAGCATTTCTGGTAAGAATTAACTGATGTTGAAAAACCTAGCATTAATATGGACTACATTCCACTAGGCCATTGGAGGAAAAATGGGCCTTGTCTTCCTTTTGGAGGGAATGTGTCAGTATTTCTACTGCCTTCTTCCTAATTTGCTCCACTGATACTCATGAATTCACAGTAACTGTGGTTGTTTGAATAAGAAATATATAAACTTACACCAGTCAAAACTCAGACATAGAAACTCATGAAATTCTAACCCTTGGACTCCAGCTCCTTCTCTGGCCTCCCCACATGGAATGAACACTTGTAATACTCTCTTCCTTCAGCAGAGGTTTGGGACTACTGACAGATCTGTCAGCACAGAGGAGGCAGTTACTGGCAGTCTGGTATGCAGATACAAATGGTCACTGTTGGACCACCCAGCCCTGATCTTTTTAAGCCAAGCAAACAAATCCTCTCCGCACTATATATATACAATCTATTGCTTCTATAAAGACTTGCCTAAGAAAAGCATAAACATAGAAATTGACTTTCATATATTTCTTCCATCTGAAGCTGTAGGATGAATTATCTATTAATGCTACTATGATAGTTATGAAATATAACATTAATCTTCTCTAATTCTTCCAATTTTAGTTGATGATGGTCTTACTCAGTATTTCCTTACTTATCGAAGCTACTAATTCTGAACAAATGAATAATAATGAAAATAAAAGTTAATCATGATGGTGTAGTACTGTAACCCTAGAATGAGGCAAGAGGATTGAAAGTCCAAGGATAGCCTGACTTACAGCAAGACCTCACCTGAAAAAACTGAAAAAAAAAAAAAAAGACTAAACTGAACCAACAAACAATGCAAGGCAGATAGAGTATTTATATGAACTCATAAAATAAAGATAGCTTCCAATCAGAATAGCAAGTATTACAAAAAAGTATAATAGAAATTAGAGAATACCTATTTTCAATGAACCCAAATCTTCTATTCATTTTATATATAAATCTTATATATAGTTAAATTGTACAGAGATATTTCAGACTATTTGATTGGAATAGGATTTTTTAATAACTCTTAAATGCCATTATTTGGAAATTATTGACAGCTGGTAAAGATGAATTCAAAGCAGACTGTTAATTTTTTTTCTTAAATTTTCAAAAGAAGTGGTAGGACATATTCAACCCAACCATGTCTTTTGTGAATTATCTTTGATCGAGACATATAAAAGAATGTGAAAAATATGAAATGAGAAAGACTTAGATTTAAAAGGAACATCCTTGAACATAAAGCTGGAAATGAGAATCTATTTAAAATCTTACATAGAAGTAGTGTATCAGCAGATAGCTGAAATGCTTTTGTCTCTGCACCAAATACTAAACATATACAAATTGACAACTAAAGTTTAATACTAAAATTTGAATAATATTTATACTGATAGCAATATTGAAGCTTGCAGATGTGGGGTATGTGTGTACGTGTTCACATGTGTGGGCACACTGGCTTTTGCATAAATATGTGGGGCCCAAAAACTGGCTTTGGATACCATGCTCTGTGACTCCCCTCCTTATTCTTTGAGTCTGGGTCTCTCACTGATACTGGAGCTCATTTTTGCTCATTTGTCTGCACATCAAGCTCTGGGGATCAATCAGCCTTCTCTTTTCTCCCTAGTTATGGAGTTATAGTCATGTCTCACCCACATTTATGTGGGTGCTGACAATCTGAATTCAAGCCCTCATCCTTGCATAGCAAGCAGTTTTCCCACAAACCTATGCTTCCAGTACCTAAATCTGTTCTTGTAGACTAAAATTTTATTCTGTGACACGAAGTATTACTTTAGTTGACAATTGGTTTTAACAGGTAGACTGAAATTTAACTGAAGTACAAATGTAACTGTATATAAAAATATGTTTATATTATAATATAAACATATTGGGAGTTCTTTATGATTTCAAAGTACTGATATTCCTAGACAATTATTACTTCAAGTGTTAGTTTTGTTCTTGGCATATCAATTCATAAAATCATGAGATATCTAATTTTACAGATGATGGAAGAGACATTTGAGAAAACTTGTTCATGTGTATCTACACACATTTGGTGCAAGGTAAACAGTTAGAAAAATGTACTTAGTCGCATATGCATGGTTTGCCACATGGGCTAGGTAATGAGAAACTCCAGTACAAGTTTAGAAACCCTGAAAAAGGTGATGCAAATGTGCAAGATTATTAGAGAAAACCCTAAGAGTTATAGCATTCACATTAAAATTACATTCAGTGGATTGACATAAGATGTAGTAAATTGTGATATCATAAAGATCTTTGATTACTTACGTAAATACAGGCAGTTTAAACATCTGTTAAAACTGAAAAGGTGAAGACAATGAAAAGTCCTCTACTCCCTAACCAAGAGGGTATTTGCCATTGATACCTACCAGGGAAGATAAAAATCAGGTTTTTCCAATGGAGTGACTTTGGGAATAAAAACCATACTCCAGGGCAGGCCAGATGCCCAAGAGTAATTACAAACACAAAATGATCTGCTTGTTTGGTTGGTTGTCATGTGGGCTGTTTGATCCATTTTATTTTGCTTGGCCATTTTTTGCCTTTTTTGTTTACTTGTTTCAATTTTCATATTTTGGTTATAGGTTGAGTTTTTAACTGAAGGAGATGAGGGAAAGAGAGAGAAAAGGAAGAGTAGAAGGTGAATAGAGGAGGATATGAGAGAAGATTGGGGAGAGAGTAAAACATGATCAAAATATGTTGTATGAAAAATTTTTAAATAAATAAAAACTTTTAAATACACACACACACACACACACACAACTTGAAAAGCTACAGAAAATTTATTCAAAAATTTAAGTGGCAATATATGACCTCGGCTCAAAAATAACCGATGAATATAAACTACCGACAGATATTTAATCTAGGCATAAAACTTCTCTATGCATGGTGAAGCTATGAGGTCTAATAACCACATGTATACAAATAATCTCCAAATATGCAACAGGTATTTACTAGAAAGCATAAAGTATCACTTTAAGCAAGGTAGTAAAATTCAGAGGTTTTGCATCAGTGTGAGAGTTCTCTGACAAACATTGAAAGAGCTAGGGTTCTCTATATCAATGAATATTTAAAAGTCCTCTAGGTACCCCATTAGGCATTTATTTCTGATAAGAGCTTTATGCTTAGCAGAAACTGCTGGGAGTGAAATCAAAATCCAGCAGAAATGTAATAGAAAGTGGCCTAGCTAAACACTGAGGAGAAGAATGGGACCCAAATATCTTAGAAATTAAGTCATCATATTTTTGAACACTCTGGGATTGCAAAAGAAATCTCTGTGAAATTATAATAGCCACATTTCCTGAAATGTAGGAAAGACATTTTCTTATCAATAGGCAGAAGAATTATACCACAGTCAAATGTAAAGAAAAAGCATCATAAAGGAAATGCAGATAGAAAATATAATAACATTCTTAAAAATTACGAGGCTATATAAGATTTGTTCAAAAATTAGATCAAAACAGTAGCTTTATGCATTTGAATCAAGCTCACAAATTAAGAAATCAATAGAAAAGAAAACGATACCACAGTTCAGAATTAACAAAACTAATCAAACAAAGTATGGGACTCAAGTAGCATTGTAGTAAATATGTCTATTTGATATGATAAACCATATTCTATACATAATATTTGTTTAACTATGTCTAGCATTAAGATTTAATGTTAAGATGTTATATTAACATTTAGAGTGGACCGCAAAGGTTCATGCCTCTTAAAATATTGATACTCTACTAGTTTGTTTGTTTTTACTCCTACATTGACACGGGACTAGCAGAGGAGCAGGTTCAAGACTAGAACACGGGAGATACCCGAAGTTCCATCTATCTATTCCTTTTAATTTTTCTTCTAGAAAAGTCAACGTAAAGAAAAACATGGGTTCTTCCTATCATCAGCCAACACCAATTCACTAACCATAGGCACACAATTTAGAGTTGCATGTTCCAAGATCTCACTCTCAAGAGTAATGTCTGATCATGGGTCTCTGTACTTGTTTATATCTGTTACAGGAGGAAGTTTCTAGGATATTGGCTGTGTCGGGAACTGATCTATAAGTTCTCTTTTGGTAGCCTGCAAGAAACCTTCCTGTACCAAGGTCACTAGAATGTGGGGGTGAATGTAGGCATTACAAGCTCTATATCTTGTGTTCATTGAGTTGTCTGGATGTTGTTTTCAATAATGGAGACTTCCTATCAGTTTGTGGAGAGCAAACTATTGTCTTGTCAACAGCCTGGGTTGTTTGGGATTTCCATAGGACCCCTTTATCCAATAACTCAATTGGACCTAAGTCAGCCCCAGTACTGGAAGCTTTCTTTGGTGACAAGAGATAGACAGCTGGGACTCCCTGTTCCTCATTTCTGGGAGACCTCATTTGGATTGCTCTCCTATACTTTAGGAAGTTTCTGCTGCACTAGGTTTCCATACTACTCCTCAAATGCCCCTCAGTTCTAGCCGTCTCTTACCACATCCCTTCCCTCCACTCTATCTCCCATTCTCCATCTCCCAAAGTGATTTTAAATGCAACCATAGATTAATAGAGAAGTGAGACGGCAATTACACTTGAGAAAGAGGGTGTACGAAATAGCAGGAGGAAACATCAAGATGGTTTCTCAGGCTGATTATAAGGTACCTGCCTTGTCATAACTCATCATGTGAGGGGCATTTCATTTTATGGCTTGTTTTGTTCAATTACAACTAGAGTTGTTTTGTTTTGTTTTGTTTTAATATTTGAAAACAAATAGGAATTCCTCACTACAGTATTGGAAATTTACATGTTAGAAAAATGACTCTCATACAATCTCTTGTAAATTCCCTAAGTCTTGTTTCCCAGATTTTCTATAGTATGGCCTACTTGAATTAAATATATATTAAAGAACAAGCATATCTGACCTTTAGAATTCTCTACTAAATATATTTTTGTTTCTGATATACATATGATAAAAGAATATGCTTATTATTATATCACAATAACAAAATATATAATACACATATGCATATTTTGGGGGATTTGTTTCTGAATGGCATAGGCTCACACACTAACATAGATGACTTCATCTTTATTAGTCTTGATTTCTAATAATTATTAATATTTCCTATCTAATTTAGGACAATGCACAACAATTATTTCTCAGTACATGATTGTTAACATTTTGTCTTTTGTCACTGACCTGCAAGAGGAGAAATGAAGGATGATGGCACACAGCTCGTCAAGTCTTGTTTTTACTGAAATCATTAGAGTTGTGGATTATAGCATGAAGAGAAAGATTATGGAAAGAATCAAATTAAAACTTGATCTAATATAATATACATTTTAAATGGTTTAATTGCTGATTATGCTAAGGAAATTCTAAGCCTTAACAGAGTGTAGACTGTTTCTCCGCCGTGAGGTGTCATCTGTGTAGCAGTATTAAGACTTTGAACATCTTCAATGCAAATGATCAGATATAGTCTCGTCCCTCTTGTCACTACAATGAGGAGAATTAATTAAAGTGTTTTCTGTGGGCTTGTTAACCCACCAATTAGCCATGAAACTTTGATTTGGGTGTTTGCTACCCCATAATTAGTCAAACAAAACAGAAGAGGAGTGGATAGCAGAGCAATTCAGCTGAGGAGTACTCTGCCAGTTGGACCTGTGTCAGTGGCTACAGAAAGAAAAGAAGAATGTTTATTAACTAATCTAGGCTGTCTACCTTTACCACTCACCCACACCTCAACATATGTAACTTAGTCACTCAGTCACTGTGGGAATCAACCCTACATTTGCTTGTAAGGCGATCTTTTCTCTGGCTTCCTATTTATATCTTTCTTATTATCACTGCTAACCTCCACTGTGACCCTCTAGAAGGTGTGCAATATCCATGGTTCTACTCTCCAATACTGAGGAGTTAAATCCAACACATATTTTAAAAACTTATGTGTCATAAAAAACCATCAGGCTTTTCCACAGCATGTATAATTTATAACAAGCTTTTCTACAGCAGTCATGTGTTCATTTATATCACAACATAGACCACACACAAAGGTAACAGCACTTAAGAACCAGTGATTTGCTACTAGTTATCATCAATCACATATTTAGGACATGGTAGGGCCTTTTCTCATGTTTGGCTCACTTTCAATTTAGCTGTATTTACTTTTATATTCACTACTTTTGATATTAAAATATATGATCACCCCTTGTATTATATTACCCTACTATCTCTTAAGGCTCTGCTTCTTATTTCATTTGTCTCTATTTTTCTACCCCTCCTTTCTCTCTCCTTTATCTAGTTCACCTATATGGCATGCACAGGTTGTTGACTTAAATGCATTTTCCCCATGCTGGTGTATTCCTTCAGTCTACATTAGAATTAAAGAAAAACAGATGCCTATGGTTAATGCTTTAAGCATTGATCATAGCAAAAGCAAAGGCTGAAGAAGCCTTGTCTAGAAGTTGAGACCCCAAATCAGATTCCGAAGCTATGCATGGGAGAAGAGACATCTGGAATTTTCAACATCTACAGAGTCACTTTATGATGCACCTCTCACTGCTGAGAAAAGATTCAGACAAACACAGCATGAAGAGCACTGTTCCAACCTAGGAATATTGTCCTCTGTCCTGTCCTTCTGATGAGTGGACATCCCTGGAGACTAGGATTAATCCACATCACAGCTGGTAGCTTGAAGGAAGGAACATACTAATGCTGACCCTTCTGATCTTTTACTGTTCTTGGACTACTGGACTAATTTTCTTTTAAAAAAATGAATTATACATTAGTACAATTAATATTTTCAGCTAAATCTGATACAAGTTCCTAGAATAAATAAGAAAAATGAGATTGAGACATTAGGCTCTATTTGACAAATTATTGGTAAAATTACTAGGTTATGACAATAAAATTTAAGTCACAACATTATATTCCACCTTACAGATAAACCAATCTGAGAAAATTTTAATGCACTGTAAATTATATTTTAGAATAAGATAAAAATCTCAAATGTGAATGTAAAAAACATTCATGCAACTAATACAATTGAGTTGATAGATTCTAGAAAATGATCTATTGAAGAAAATATTTGTGTTAATATCACAGAGCTCTATAGTGTGCTTTTATTACTTTCCTCCTCTCAGTTCCTCCCTTCTAATCCTACAAATTAATGGCATTATTTTCATTAATTAGTGTTACATATACACATTTACTATATTTGAATTTTTTATGTTTGTAAAATAGGGAAATTTTTTCAAATGTAGAAAGGTAATTTTATTTGAAGAGAAATGATATCACAGAGAGGGATACACCATAAGACTTACAGTTGTCCACATGATTTAGTGTTCTCATGAGTACCAGGTCTCAGCCTGGGGCATCTTTTTTATGGAGTCTAAAGAAAGGAGGAACTGCTTACTAAGGGCCATAGCTTGGGTGGAATTCTATTTGATTAATAGATTCTGCTGCTCATAGCTCTTGCTATAATGTAGTTAATTTAATCATATGCATGTCCAGTTATGCATCATGAGAAGGTGAAAAGAAGATTCTCCCTAAAAATTCACCTGAGGACACAGTTTTCCATAGTCCTTGCATTCATCCAGAGTCAATTCAGACCAGATTGGGTCTTTTTATACTTCATAATGGAACACATTGGACAAATATTTGAATAAAACCTGTACAAACTTGATTGTTGTTACTTGTAAAGAAGTGTATGCTATATTTTAGAGAGAGTTCCACAATTAGGTCAATGCAATTGGCTAGGTCTAAAGGGTTCTGAGTTTGCTAGGAACATTGTATGAAAGGGTGTGTGAACTAGTGCATGAAAGGAGTTAGGATGCTAGGAAGGACAAGATGCAAAACCCAAACAAGGTATAGCACAGGGTATGTAAGTCATCCGCTATGCTTGTCCACCTCAATAGTGAGAACAGTCTTTCATTGCCAAAATCTGGATTCTCTATGCTACAACTTCCTGAATTCTTCCTTACACACACACACACACACACACACACACACACACACACACACACACACACATGATCCTTGATTGCTACAGACTCTCCGATTCATCACCTCTTCTCCATTTTCCAACTCATTTCTATGGTCCAAGCAACACAATTTCTTACATTCAATATCCTCATTGATGGTTGGTATTAATTACCAGCCTGAAGAAACTTAGAATCAACCAAAATCACAAGCCTCGAGGTTTGACTATGAGAGCATTTCCAGGAGGAATAAAATCTGCACAGATTCACTCAGGAAGAAAAGCCTGAGTGGCTGTCCACACTCATGGTCTTCCTGAGTGAGTATCCCTATTACTGCTGCAATCATTCTGCCGCTCTCTGTTTACATCAAATTTTAAGTCCGTGTCTTTCCAGTGTAGACTGAGGATCTGCAGCTATCCAGGAATCCTAAGTTCTTCAGCAGTAAATTGGAATTGCTAAACATACAGCATCGTTAACTGAGAAGGCACAGTGTGAAGACAGGTATTATACGTTATTCAGTCTCTAACGTGTAACCCGATCTAATAAATTCCTGTTTATTCTACATACATACAACACATGCAGACAGGGGAACCATGTTGATTCAAGAAAAGTTTAGGAGTGGCATAGAGATAGAATATTTGATTCTATCTCTATTTTTCTATTTATTTATTTAAATAAGGTGCTTCTAAGTTATCTACCTCACAGCCACCTGCGAAAGAAATTCTTAATTTCCAATATGAAAGACAAACTAGTAGCTAACACAGCATTACCATCTGCTCTATTGTGTGCTATATATCAGCATGGCACCAAACTTAGTCTTCAGTTATTGCATACACTGGGAATTGTGTTAAATGTGGGTACATAGGGAGCATCAAGGCTTGCCAGATTGGAACTGAATCTGGAACCTGAAATATACTTTTGTCCAATGCCTAAGTGATTTTTATGAATAGCAAACTATCTAGGACAGTAATGTAGACAGATTGGATATTTAATAAATGATAATGGACTTAATTAAACTGAAGCTGTGAATCAAGTAAAACACTCCCTTAATACTTGTAATGACTCCCCTTGGAATAAAGAAAAGCACACATATTTCTCAGCTTGAAATTCAAGATCCTTTATCAACAGCCCTGGGCCATTTCTAATTTTATATCATTTCTTTCTGCCTCTGTTCTACACGACTTCACCAGCACTCCACTTCCAACAAAGGGCAAAATCCATCAGTCACTCTGAGTATTCATTTTTAATGTAGTGCATTTGGCACATGCTTTTTCTTTTGTATAAATCATCTTGCATTCTCATCTCTCTTCCATGTCTTTGTTTAATCGCAACCCTCTCTACCAATATGGGTCTGAATATTGGTCAGTGTTTAGAGCTATAGATGCCAATTTCTTCTCAGACCCTACTCTATGTTCCATTGGCAACCCTTATTTCTGCTATCATATAGCTCAGACTGATATATGTGCTGGGTGTCTGTATGGGTTTTTTTTGCTCTATGAGCCTCTAAGTGACTAGTTTTTAAATCACCAACTTATCTAACATACTGATACTTACGGATACTTAGTCCTTGCTTATCGAGTAATAATAATGTGTATATTTTCTACCCTTTATGTATCACTCCAGATGTTTTCTTTTTTGTTACAATAATTAGGGTCTTCCTAACAGAGGTATATTTGGCTTTTCATAATAACTAAATGTTTACCTGATGTCATAAAAAAGTGTTTGTGGCATGGCAATAATTTTTGTAAAATACATGACTGTGGGCTTTAATTGAAAATAGAGTGTTATTAAGAGTCTGGAGACCAAAGGGCATAAATTAACTTGTGATTTAAAATTATAACCATGGCTTTTTTGTTGAGAACACACAAAAGGAGAGCAAGGGTTAAAGTGAGAACAAGTAGACAGATATTGGAATAGTCAAAGCTTAAAATAATGTTAATTTTCATCTTAGGCATTATAGGGAGGTACATAAGAAGAATATAGGATATGTATTTATAATCCAATGGCAGAAGCAACAGGATGTAGGGGAATGCCAGGACAGAGAAGCAAGAGGGGGTTGAATGGGGAACAGAGGGAGGGAAGGGGGCTTATGGGACTTTTGGGGAGGGAGGAAACGGGAAAGGGGAAATCATTTGGAATGTAAATAAAAATACTTAGAAAATAAAAAAAATAAACAAGACAGTGTCAATGTATGTGCAACTCATAGAATAAAGAACAGCATGTATTTATTGATCATAAAAAAAAAAGAAATTGGAGGAGCCCAAGTAAAGACATTTATATAGAACTATGAGACACAAATATTGACTTGCCACCCGTGGAGATAAGTAAACTGCAGGTGCATATAAAAGGGCAAAGATTTCCAACAGCTTAGTTAGGCTTATAATATTGAACAAATTAAATAATATATGTGAGAAGTTGAATGCATGATCCCACAATTTAATAGAAAGAAAGAGCTTCACTAGAGACAACTTAGGAAATCATCAGAGATACAAATAAAAACAAATGAACAAGTAACAATTTGATTGTTAGAGAAAGACCAGAAGATTTTGTTATGCACTGGACAAGTCATGGGAATGTAGTGCACACAGAAACACAGACCATCACATACAACATGTGAAATGAGGACCAGAGACGATAGACTTTGTGGTTGTAAAGCAACTGCAAATTGCTGCTGGAAATACAATCTTGAGAGGCAAAACTAAAAGATAATGGATGTGGAAAGAATATGTAGAGAGTATCAAGCCCTTTAAATAATTATTCTATATAAAGACCTACAGAAATGAGGTAGGAGCTAATAAAAAGGTGAAGTCAAAAAGATGTCTTCTTTTAGGTTTAGTTGGAAAATTTTTAAGGAAGACAATAGGTCCCTACATCAAGAGTAATGCATCCTTCCAACAGAGAGACACAGGTGTGGTTCAGGAAGAATTACTAGAGCAATATCCTTAACAAGATGTGAGGACAGAACTCTAGTGCACAGTGCTGGAGACTAGAGTGAAGTGGGAGAAGGAAGTACTTATTTTTGGTAGCAGGAAGGAAGAGCACTGAAACCACTAGAGAAAAGGGAGATTAGAGTCACAAAGACTAGGCTGGTCACACTGAACCCTGAACATAGTAAGGGTCTGAGGCAACGTCAAGAACATTTGCAGAACTGGATTTTAGAGTCCAAATTCCAACTCCTCTAGAAGCTTCATTCT
This sequence comes from Tokudaia tokunoshimensis, assembly GCA_036184795.1. Classification (NCBI taxonomy): domain Eukaryota; kingdom Metazoa; phylum Chordata; class Mammalia; order Rodentia; family Muridae; genus Tokudaia; species Tokudaia tokunoshimensis. The sequence goes on along the minus strand of BTHU01000010.1, from coordinate 28,999,673 downwards.
GAAAACATCCAAAATTCCTGCCTCTAACAACATCTAGGCTATTTTAGCTACCTTAAGTATAAGGTATCAGAGTTCCTATCATTTCTCCAGTTAAAGGCTTTTGCTGTTGTTGTTGATGATAATGTTTCTTTCCTTCCTTCCTTCCTTCTTTCCTTCCTTTCTCTTTCTTCCTTCCTTTCTTTCTTTCCTCCTTTCTTTCTTTCTTTCTTTCTTTCTTTCTTTCTTTCTTTCTTTCTTTCTTTCTTTCTTTCTTTCTTTCTTTCTTTCTTTCTTCCTATCCTATACACTGATCCTGCTCCCACCCCCCTCATAGAATCCTTCCCTCCATTCCTGCTCACCTTCTCCTCTGAGAGGGTGGGACTCCCCATGTGTATTCCCCAACTCTGGCACAGAAAGTCTCTGCAGGATTTGACTCATCCACTTTCACTGAGGCTAGACAAGGCAGCCCTGTTGACTAAGGGATTCTACAGTCAATCTATAGCTTTAGGACAGCCCCACCCCTCATTCCAGTTGTTGAGGGATTCCCGTGGAAACAGCTGCACATCTGTAACATGTGTGCTGGAGGCCTAGGTCTATCCCATGTATGCTTGTTGGTTGGTGGCTCAGCTTCCAAGGGTCCAGGTTTTTTTACTTTGTTGGTCTTCCTATGTCATTCCTATTCCCTTCAGGGCCTTCAATCCTTCCCCCAACTCTTCCATAAGAGTCCCAGTGTTTGGCTCTGGGTGTCTGCATCTGTTTCAGTTAGCTGTTGGGTAGAACCTCAGAGGAAAGTTATGCTAGGCTACTATCTGCAAGCATAACAGATATTAATAGTGTAAGGGATTAGTGCTTATCCATGGGATGGGTCTCAATTTGGGATGGTTATCGGTTGTCCATTCCTTCAGTCTCTGCTCAGTCTTCGTCCATTTCCTTTAGACAGGACCAACTTGGGATCAAAAGTTTCATGGGTGGTTGGTGTCCTTAACCCTCCACAGGGTGGATGCCTGGCTACAGAAGGTGGCTTCTTCAGGTTCCATGTCTCCACTGTTAGGCCTCTTGGCTAGGGCTCCTTGGAGACTCCTCCATGCCAGGCTGATTTTGCCAAGGAAGAAAGATGTTCCAGGGCTTCTGGGGGTGTCATTTGAAGTTCTCTATATTTACCAAGATCAGCAGCAGCATTTCAGGGAATCTCTAGAGATTCCCTCCCCCAACCAATCAACCCCCAGGAGCTGCAGATTTCCATTCATTATCTTATCCCTCCAGTCCTCTATTCTGTCTCTCTCCACCCCTGATTCTGAGCCCCCATTCCCTCTCTCCCTCTGCTTCTTATGACTATTGTATTTCTGCTTCTAAGAGAGATTCAAGCATCCTTGCTTGAGCCGGCCTTCTTATTTAATTTCTTTGGGTCTGTGGAATAGATCATAGGGTTTTTAAGGATATCTGTTGGTATATACTCTGCATTTTCCTCCAGAATCCAGAATCAGAATATTGAAAAGCTGTAGGAATAACAATTAAGCTTCCATACTTTTCTCTTAACATGGATTTACACAGGTAGGAACAGAGGAGAAATTTTCATTCTAGATGCACCAGATGTAATAGAGTGTTGCTAAACACTAAATGGGAGCAAACCTTAACGGCACAGCCTGGCTATTAACTCAGGGAGGGCAATAGAACACAGTCACATTCTTTGAGATAATGAATGGTCTCCTAGCTTCTCTCTCTCTCTCTCTCTTTCTCTCTCTCTCTCTCTCTCTCTTTCTCTGATAAAATATTGGATGAAGATTCAATTACAAATTGGATTTCATATAACAAATGGATAAATGATAGCACAACTTCAGAAAGAGCAAAGAGTAAGCAATTTCTGCTGAAGCATGAGTTGGGATGGAGCCAGAAGGCTGATTTTGACAAGGAAGAAAGATGTTCCAGGGCTTCTGAGGGTGTCATTTGAAGTTCTCTGAGTTTACCAAGATCAGCAGCATTAATTAAACTTAATTAAAATTAGCACATTAAAAATTAAATGCTTGCAGTTTGAAGGGCAATTTTGTTTTTTATAAAATTAAATCTCCTAGTACATAATGACCTGCTACTATAACTTACTCTGAAGAACTCATTTTCTGCAGTTACTGTCACAGTAAATGCTGCTGTGAAATAATGCCCATTGAGGATATCTGCATTTATACAGACGGCCTTTAAGGCATAGTAAGAAATTCACGATGAATTCAAAAGAAAGGTGAAATAAATGATAAGCCTGAGACTAAAGATGAGAGCTGAAATTCTAGCTTCATGATTCATTCAAGGTGAGATTTAGGAGAGGTAATTTAATTAATGTGAAGCTAAGTTCTTCTGTGTTTCACACTAGAATCAAAATCTCTTCCTTTACATTGATACTTTCCAGTACTTAATGAGATACAGCATGTAACTTAACTGTCAATGCCTGAAAGTTGTAGACATTAAAACAGATATAACGTGAACATGAACTAAGAACAGCAGCCTGCAGACTTCCCTGAAAGGTGTTACCATTTAAGAAGTTGGCAAGAAAGGATGACTTTAAGTTGGTTCCATGCATCAGATGTTTGCATGCCCAGTAGTTCCCTCTATTCCATGTATTTTTCTATTTAGTTTTTGTGTATTTTTCTTATGTATGGGTTAAATTCTTCCTTCCAAGTCATTTGCCAAAATGTCCCACATTTAAAGCCCTCAGTTACTAAAATGCCACTTGTTATCTTTAAGAATTGCATCCCTTATGCAAACTTGCTATTTGGAGTGTGGTTTCTTTAGGGAGTTCAGTAAACATGTAAGAGAAAAGACAGTCAACATTTCTCAGTAGGAAAACACTTTGCCACATTGTTGTGTGTCTACTAGGAAACAGGACAAGCTATTGCAATAGATATGTTTTCTCTTTTATAATAAAGTCAGGTCATATTTTGCAATTTTTAATAATGCTGACTCATTATCTAGAATGAAATTTATTGTTAAAGGTGAGGGGCAATAGATTAAAAGTATCATCATTCTCAACTGATTAGATATCTACTTAACTCTTAAATTAGAGCAAATATTCCATTTCTAATTATATTGGATATCTAAGTAGAAGGAGGTCTGCAGAGAAGAAATAGAGGGAATCTATTGAATATCTGTTATACAAATCAAAACCGAATTATCAAATCTAGTCCCAAAGATACTCTCTGAACTAGTCTTCCTGTTTTCAATAATGTTATTTTGTGAACTTTACCCCCAAACCCTTTCATGTGTCTTATCTGAAGCTAGAAACACATTCATAGAGTGTGACTCACAGATTTTATCAGGATCTTTGTGGATTAAATATTAACTCTATATCTTACAACTCTTAGTAATTTTGAGTATCAATTGTATAAAACATACAAATTAATGACTACTCTTATCCACAAGAACTTTGGAATCAGTCTTAACAGACACACTTTGTTGGGTAATTTGGTAAGCAGGAAGAATGAAGTAATAACCACACAGCCTTACTCTATATAGCAGGAAGAATGAAGTAATAACCACACAGCCTTACTCTATATAGGTTCTCTGGAGGAACAAGACTGATAGAGTAACAATGTGTTATAAATGGGATTAATGATTGCTATGGTTATGTTATTTGTCAACTTAACAGAATCTAGAATTCCCTGGGTCAAGGACCTCTGTGCATGACTATAAGGGCTATCTTGTTTATGTTAATTGCTGTGTGAAGATCAGTCTTAATTATGGGCAGGACCACACCCTATCCAAGGGATCCTTGACTGTATAAAATGCAGGTACAGTGGTACTAGCGAGCATTGCTTTCTATTTTGGATTGGGAATGCAATATGACTGACCGCTTCAATATTCTCTTTCCTTAACTACACTGCCATGGCACATCTGAACTGTGAACTAAAATAAACCCTCTGCCTTTTAAGGGTCTTTCATATTTTAGGTTTTGAGAATTTCCTACAGGACTACTATATTTATATTATTTTTATCTCTATCCCCCTCTAAATCCTTTCATGTTCCCCCATTCCCTCTCAAATTCATGACCTACTCTTCAATTATTTTTACTATGTACATATGTATATTTAAATAAAATCTGCAGATTTTATTAGTGTTGTTTATATGTATGTTTTCATGGCTGACCAGTGTTTTCATTTGCAGCAGGAGACCACAGCATAAAATCATAGTTGGTCAAAATTCAGAGAACAAGTGACCGTTGAGTGTTCAACCTGAAGATCTTCAACACAATTCCTACACCTAAGATTCAGCGAACATCTTAGAAGATGGGTCAGAAAGAATTTAATAAATAGAGGACCAGACTTTCTACTTTGAGATACATGGCAAGGTAGCTACATGCATGAAATCTCAACAACATGGTTACCTAAACAGAACCAGTACCAGGAGCATACATCATCAGTTGACATGGCAACATGGAAGGAAGAAATAAAATAAGGCCCTAGATGATGTACTATCGGTAATTAATGACTACTGAGAAATGAAGAATAGATGATTCTCTTGTCTGCTACCTTAAATTGATTTTGTAGGGCTATATTATTCCAAAACCAGGAAAAGATACTGAGACAACTGGCTTGTGTTATATATCATGGATATATATCAGGAGGTATCTAGAAAACAGAGAGGCTAAAAAACCCTGTAGCTGCATAACTGATCATTTCACAAGATGGGCTGATGCAACCATCCTAACCAGCCTCTGATAGTCTGGACAATTTTCTGTAGAGTCCCTTCTCTTCAGTACACTTGGATGGCAGATAAGCGAGGTTCCCATGACAGTGAAGGACAGCAGCTGTGGTGACAGCAGTGGTGGCAATAGAGTAAATGTAGTCACAAGCAAGGGGCAAAAGGAGACAAACAATAAAGACAAACAAAAAACAACAAAAACATTGAGCCTCCTTATATATGGGTACCATTGGAAGATACTCTCACAGAAGATTTTCCTCCTTCATTTGATGCTTCTAAGAAGTACCCTTTCTGATGTAACCAAAGTTCTTCTTAGTTTATCCCAGCTCAAATCAAGTTGAACACCAAGGTTAACCATTACAGCTCCTTAGCTCCTCCTACAGAATGTACTCATGTCTTCTTGGTAAGGTTGGAACTTCAGTAAGAAATGGGAAAATTCATTTTGATTTTTGTCCTGTGTCCTTGCATGCTGCTGAGAAGGGTGAGGTGTTATTTTCCTTTTAGCATGCCAAAGACAAAGACTCTTTATACAACATTGATGTACAAACCACTAAGCTAGAGAACTTGTAAGAACACCAATTCATCTTCTCTCATTTGTGGAATCCAGAAATCTTCAACTAAACCGCCCATAGAATCATCTGCATGCTATAGGAGAGAATCTCTTCTTACTGATTCCTGCATTGGGGAACAGCAGATGATCTCAGTCCCTGGCAGCAAGGCATCAGAATCTACTTCTAACCTTCTAATTGTTTTCTTTCATTCTGTCTCTTCATCTTTAATCATTTAAAGGATTACATTTCAGTGGGTGGAAGGGCCATCTCCTTAATGCAAAATGATGTCATTTTAGTATCTTTAACATAGTAGACCTGCAACACCCTCTCCAAGATTATGTTTACAATACTGGAACTTGAAGTGTGGATTTATCGCTATTGAGCTACTATCCTCAACATCAGTTATGTTTGCTTCATTTTCTAAACATGGATTACCAAAAGAGGCAAATTCAGTCACTGGCAAGAGGAGCATGCGGGACTCGTTGCTTTAGAACTAGGATAGTTCAAAACTAGCTACGCACACTACTACACTCCCAAAGACAAAAATTCCATCAATCCCTTGGAATGCATCTCCAAGCTTAAGGAGCTTTGTAAGAAGCCTTTGGTAGCTATTTGTTTCTTTTATCCTTTGCTTTGCCATCCAACAAAAACACATGTTCATGTTCAAATTGATACAATCTCACTGGCTTCCTTGATTTTAAAATTGCATCAGTCATCACTATTACATCAGTGATTGGGCTATGCTTGGAGTCCAACTCAGGTGAATTAAATGCTCTCCAAACAAACATGTAAGTTGTAACCTATTTTGAAACAAAACATCGTGTATAATATACTGTTTATAATGACTGGCTGATTAAGGATCATCTGAATTGAAATCAGAAACAAAGAATAAAACCAATGGTCTCTGGATGCAATGAAGACACAGCAAGGTACATTACAAAGACTATAGACCTGCAGCCAAGAAGTTCTGGGGCCAAATACAATTTTTTGTAACTGTTAGTGACATGATTCTAAGTGAAGTTCTCTGATCAGTTCGTGATCAGTCTGTCTGCTTTTCCCCCATTTATGAATTGGAGTCATTGATATCTGCCACACTGAGCTGGGGTGGATAATATAAACACAGCATTTGGCATATAATGTGTAGATCTAGAATTATTAGAAAGGATTGTTTCAAGGAGGCTCCATCATGACTGCTCCCTGAAAATCTGAATTTTAAGCTACTCTAAGACATAAACAGAAGAGCCCATTCATTCTCACATCTCCCCTTCTGTGTCTGTAGATTAATCGAAACATGGTAACATGCATCTGTAATGATCATTAAATGACTTTTGTTTCTTCTTCTCTTTAACTGTGTCTGTTCCACTTGCATACTATCTGCAAGTGTGAAAGCATGTGTGTAACAGGGGAGAATTCCAGGAAGTCCTGGTCTGTCCAGGTCCCAAGACAAGTGCTTCAGTCTTGTCAACATCTTGTACGTTTTGATAGTGAAACAATATGTCCAATAAAGACATTTTTGCTTATAAGCTAGTCAAGGACAAGTTTTACATTGCCCTTGTTTTTCTGTATATGTTTTTCTTTTTCTTTGTCTTTTTTTGACTGTCCTAAATTGTTTATAGGATACGAATTTTACAAATATCACCTGTATTAGTGGTAACGATGGAGCTGGAGAGTATTGCTCCTTCTCTGGGCTGCACAGCGGCAAGAACCACCAATAGTAGGGTGGAACTTGTGGCCCTTTCCAAGACCAGGGCTCTTCCAGTCAATAGACATCAGCCCACACATCTCTCTGTGCTTGTGGACTGGTTTGGTGACACACTGTGTGTCAGGATTTCTTCTGATAGCTTTATGGAATGGATCAATAAGAATAACCTCAAAAGATTTATATGTGGAGTCTTCACCAACCCAGTAGGAACCCAGTAGAACTCTCAAAGCACCACAATGGCACCCAGCTCTCTCCTCAGCAACAGACTGAAAGCTTTAGGCAAATTTCGGCTGGTTAACACCAAGGCAGACAAGCTTGCAGTAAGTTGCACCCTTAGAAACCAAGCGTTTGTGACCACCACTGTGGATAGAAATCCTATAAATGACATAACCTTGCTTAGCCTTCTACCCCAGTCTTCCTGCTTTATCAAGCCGGGTGGGGTAGGGAGCCCTGTGCAGTGCAGAGAGCCGGTGGTATTGCCAAAATCGGCCCCTCAGAAGAAAGTGCATCACATTGGACTGCTTCTTCCTCCATGGCTCCTGGATGTATTTGTATGCACTCATCTTGGCTCACATGATGGCTGCTGTCTGAGGAAAGGATATGTGTTCTTCTAATATAATTTTGAACTCCCCGAGGATTGTCAATATTAATGCTTTATGGGGAACAAATTAAAAACACTTCAAAACACTCAGATATTCAGTAATACTGACAATATTGGTTGTCTTGAAAATCTTAAATCAACAATTTATATCTCTATAATTATAGGTTTCCGCACTTCTGAAGTCATCACTAAAAGTTAACTATGATCTTTCTTTGACAGAAAGCAGAATTAGAGCTAGAATCAATCCCACAGAAGGCAAACATACGTGAGCAAGGAATAGTCAAAACAACTGAACCAAAATAAATGGCAAAAGTATGCCAAGACAATCAAACACCCCAGCTCATAACATGACTTGCTGAAGTAGTCCATTTTAATAAGGATATTAAGACTATGAATTATATGTGTCTGGAGAGTAAGAGTCCATTAGAAAGTAAAGAAGGAACAGGAAAAATCTGCTACTTTTAGGAGGAAGGTATCCAGTATCAAAAGAAAATATACTATAAGAGAGTGTAGTAATAGAAAACAAGGGCCATCTTAGTTACTGGATGGTATGAAATGTGGTGAGAGCATATTGCTATCACAGATGCAGATTCATACCAGAGCTCATCACAGCAGTAAGACAAGGGAAAATTACTGGTAGAGTAGGTAAGAATTATCTAGAATTATCTAAGAATTCGGGCTAACTAATCATAGTAATACTGCTTTATTTTTTTATTTTTGAGGTGACCACATAGATGTCTAAACTTTTTATATTCAGTATTAATATACTGTTCCCTTTCCCTTCCACAAGATCTAGATCCTTATTGTCTTGCCCCAGTACTGAGAACTGAGTTCCCAATATTAGTTGAATAGCAGCTGAAGAAAGGCAGAAAAATCTAATCAATATAATGAGTGGATGGTCAAACATACTTAGGGCACCTTTGATTTGCATAAAATTACATGGGAGTAGGAATAAAATATCCTCTAAGGTCAATGATGAAAATTGCATAGAGAAATAAACAAAGGTTCCTTATGATTGTGTATCCTTTATATTTGTTTTCTTACAACTTTAATCCAAGAAATGAAAGGAGGGAGGGGAAAGGGGAAGAGGTGGTGGCTGATATTCAGCACAGTCAACAGGCAGCATCTGACAGCCACAGGAGCCTATCTGTAAATAGTGTGGGAAAGCAGTAGGTACTTGGTGCTATAATAATTAATTTCCATACAGCAGGAAATTGACTGAACTTTATAGAATTCAGTTTCCTTACCTATAGAAGAGACAACTGACCTGTATAGTTTGGGGATGGCTTGAATAGTGACATCTTGACACTGTCTGTCACTTAACTGTGCAGCTCAACTCCCTTGATTATGTAGCTCTAATCTGAAGACTTCTCCTGCTGCCGGGTGTCTACCTTCAGAAGGATGATTATTCTGTGTGCAGCAGTGTGAGGCTGGTTTCTACAGTGAGCTTCTGTTACCACTCAGGTAAGAGGGGGTTATGAATCTCCAACTCTCAGATGCATGTGAGTCTGCATACTGTGTGTGCCAGGTAGGGGTGAAGAAGCAAACCAACAGGAAAAGGACTGAAGTGCTTGAAAAAAAATCATTAAATATCCCCCCAGAAACCACAATAATAAAATGGAGACGAGGAACACACATCCAAACAGTTATCCACAAGCACAATGTGGAAAGAGCAAACTCTGAGCCTCTCTGTTCTTTGTCTCTCCCAGAAACAGCTCCTTAGCTCCCAAAGAGAGTCAGGGTAGCAGTTTGCAGTTTTCAGCAGATTCTGGCTGAGCCACAGAAAGGAAATTAGATTGTGCAGTGGGGAAGCCTGACTGAATCTCAAGAGCCAGTATCAACATTTAGATTACGGATACAGCATTGTGTAATTTAGAAGGAAACATGCTTGAGAAAATCAAGAGTTAAGGTTCGAGTAAACATTGTTTTGGAGTCTTGGGCTGGAATAATCACTTAACTTCTACAAAATGAAGAGAAGTACAATCCAATGGCAGAGTAGCTTCATAAGCAGAGAAAGCCTTATCACTCTCTGAACAATAGGCAGCATTCATGCTACCTTTTCAAGCACTATACCCAGAATGTGTTGAGCGGTTTCTTGTGCCTGCCATTTTAGGAGAGTTTGGAGGTGGGGGCAGGGAGGGTAAGTAAAGGGGCTGAGTCCTCGTTAAGTTTATGATTCGGTGAAAAAGACAAGTGTTGACAAGGAGCTTAGTTTTTCTATGGAATTCTGCTCTATATTAAGATTGGAAAACAGAGTGTGTGTGAACTGGTAATATGTAAACATTCGACCCAGGAAGTAAGGGTGCAGAATGGTTTTTTTTTAAGATGATAACAATGAGGTGAGACCACAAACAAAGAGTAATTAGTTGGAGTAGAAAATGAGCCAGGAGCATCTTTGGGCAGCTGACACTATCGTCCTGAGAGAGAGGAAGGCAGGTATATAGATAGCTACTAATAACTAAGGCACCTGAATGTCATGCAAATGGAGTGTGAGTGCGGTAAGGCACCTGAATGTCATGCAAATGGAGTGTGAGTGCGGAAGGATAGTGGGGAAGAGGAAAAAAAAAGAAAACATGTGCTTTTACAAAAGAGCAAGGCAAAGGGAAGGTGCTCCTTGATTATGGTTCACATTAAATTCCTTATCTTTTGTTCTAAGACCTATAAATGTGGTCCTTAGCTGAAAGTGAAGAAGGGAGGATTTTGTATTATTTTGTACAGTCATATATTAATGAATATTTTATAATTGATAGAAAACAAAATAGAAATATTCTATTTTAAAAACATGTATACTGCGTGGAAAAGAAAAGTGATAGATGAGAATTATTGTAAGCATGGCTATTGGAACTATGATAATGTCAGAAGCAAGAAGTAATGCTAGACATTCGGGATGATGTCTAAAAATAAGAGAGAAAAAGAAAATCTAAGGGTAGGGAGTTTTTGTTGTTGTTTGTTTGTTTGTTTGTTTGGGAGTTTTGGGTCAACAGAATAATTTTTGACAACTATGCTTCCAGTTTTGAATATATGAGACTCTTCAAGTCTCTAACAAGACAAAGTAAAAGAATAAGATAACAGGGCAGAAGGGAAAATGGGAACTATCAAATCAAGCACCCTAAACCCTCAGCAGGAACTGACTAGGAAGCCCTGTTTAGATATCAGCTGGAGTTCCCAATAGAGAGTCCCAAGCAGAGCAGAATGCCCCTGAGGGTGATTCTTCCAACGGGGGGGGGGGAGAAAACACACAGCAGAAAGGTAACATCATCAAACTGTGATCTTAACAAAATCCTAGCAAAATGTGAGAAGGCACCTTTAAGGCAGTCAGTCCAAACTCCCCATAGTTTGCAGTGGACCAGAGTGCCCACTTGGGGGACATTGGAGGCTTCTGAGTGAAATCCCAAGCAGCAACAGGTAGAGATAATGGAATCAAACTGGGCATTTGAAACATCCAAGAGATACTAATTGGGGACTGTGGCAATCAGCTGGAGTTCCAAGTTGAGTTATATCTCCATGGCTGAACTTTCCATTACTTATTCTTACTCCAGGCTCTTTTATACTATAGGATAAACAAAGAAACCCCTGTTGGAAGTGGTTTACCTTCCAAATGTTCACAAGGACATGATGTTCTTACTTTGGCTGTTTTGCTGTTCTCTTCTTGTGGCAGAGTTAGGGGACCAAGGGTGTGACTAGGCAAGTGGCCCTAGAGAACACTGAGATAAAGAAGCCTGAGAATGGAATGGGGGAAGGGGAGATCCAGCTCAAACAACAGGTGGCAATTAACCAATATGGGGTTCTTTACAAGAGGACTACCCTTTACAAAGAGAGTGTTGGGAAAAAGGAAAGGAGAAACCGGATGTAAAGACAAAAAAATACATTGACTGCTGCATAGGGAAAGATGCATCTGTAAAAGAGGTTAGCAGACAGAATAGCAGAATGAAAACCAGAACAGTGTAGCATCATGGGAATAAATAAAAACATACTACTAAGAAAACTTTAAAGGCTTCTGGAGACAGCTGGCCATTAACCCCTTATAGGATATGTAATTTCCAGTGATTTTCTCCTGCTCTGTAGACTGTTTTTTCTGTCATGGAGAGGCTGTGTCTTTCTGCTCTGTTCCTGTATTATTCATATACTTGTCCAAAAATAATCATTTGTCATTCCAACATTTCCTCCTTGTAGTCACACGATAACCAGTGAGAAACAATAGTCTTATTTCATTAGTTACCCAACTCTCCTCCCCACCTTCTCTACCCTCCCCGCACACTTTTATTCATTTCATTAAAGTAATTGTCTTCTCTCCACTGCATACTTTCTGTTGGGTTTCAGACCCTGACAAGGGGTTGAGGTGACTATTTAACAGACCAAAGTGGACCTGGCCTCAGGTACTCCCAGCATACCTACCTGGGACTGACTGGCCTCTTTCCTGACCTTCCCACTCCAGGGTCTGGGTTTTCCTTCCCCCAGAAGCCCTTCCCTATATAATCCAGTCATTTTGGTTTCAGCTATGCTTCTCTCCCTCTCTCTGCATTCTCTCTCCCTGCATGCTCTTCTTCTCTATCCTCCTGTTCTCTTTTGTCACCCTTCTTTGGTATTGGGACCAAAGAGCCTCCTGAGAGCAGTTTCCCAATAAACCTGCCTTTATATACTTTAATTTGCTTTGAATTGGCTCATTTTTGCCAGCATAGAATAACCTATCATTCCCAGCACTTTTGTGAAAATCAGTTGGCTGCAGATGTCAAAGGTTATATCTATACAATATTTTCTGTCTTCTTGGATATTTTTAATTGTAAATTTCAGGTGTATTTTTAAATTGTTATAAAGAAACCAAGTCATCCTCAATGACTAAACATATCTAAGAATATTCTAATTGACTTACTGACATTAGACAGGTCAATGTGAGATTACTGTAAGACAAACATGACATAAACGTAAAATCTGAAGCAAAAAAATCAGGGCTTTGCAAAATGGCTGGGATATGCCACTTCAGAATCAGCTAAAATACCTTAGCAAGAAAGAGAGAGAGTAGGGAAGAATTAAGATCCATTTAAGGCATGATATCCTGAACTCAATGTGTTTGGCTTAATTCCTATGTCTGCCAGTTCCTACCTGTGAAAGTCAGGCCAAGCTCCATGAGCTTCTCATGTAAGAAATACCTAACTAGTATAACTGAGCTACAATAGCACTGGATAATCTTGTTTTGAAAGTTAATGTGTTGCCAATACTCTATTTTACTGAAAACATAGATGATAGATAGATAGATAGAAAGATAGATAGATAGATAGATGATAGATAGATAGATAGATAGATAGATAGATAGATAGATAGATGATAGATAGATAGATAGATGATAGATAGATAGATAGATAGATAGATAGATAGATAGATAGATAGATGATAGATAGATAGATAGATAGATAGATAGATAGATAGATAGATAGATGATAGATAGATAGATAGATAGATAGATAGATAGATAGATAGATAGATGATAGATAGATAGATAGATAGATAGATAGATAGATGATAGATAGATAGATAGATAGATAGATAGATAGATAGATAGATGATAGATAGATAGATAGATAGATAGATAGATGATAGATAGATAGATAGATAGATAGATAGATGATAGATAGATAGATAGATAGATAGATAGATGATAGATAGATAGATAGATGATAGATAGATAGATAGATAGATAGATAGATAGATAGATAGATGATAGATAGATAGATAGATAGATAGATAGATAGATAGATAGATGATAGATAGATAGATAGATAGATAGATAGATGATAGATAGATAGATAGATAGATAGATAGATAGATAGATAGATGATAGATAGATAGATAGATAGATAGATAGATAGATAGATAGATAGATGATAGATAGATAGATAGATAGATAGATAGATAGATAGATAGATGATAGATAGATAGATAGATAGATAGATAGATAGATAGATAGATAGATGATAGATAGATAGATAGATAGATAGATAGATAGATAGATGATAGATAGATAGATAGATAGATAGATAGATAGATAGATAGATAGATGATAGATAGATAGATAGATAGATAGATAGATAGATAGATAGAAAGATAGATAGATAGATAGATAGATAGATAGATAGATGATAGATAGATAGATAGATAGATAGATAGATAGATAGATAGATAGATGATAGATAGATAGATAGATAGATAGATAGATGATAGATAGATAGATAGATAGATAGATAGATAGATAGATAGATGATAGATAGATAGATAGATAGATAGATAGATAGATAGATAGATAGATAGATAGATAGATAGATAGATAGATAGATACTAAAACAGTCCAGTAATATATCAGTATGCTCTGTACATAAGAAAGGAATTATACCACTCATATTATCTTGGAATTTTCAGTAGTGCAAGGCTATGTGGATCTATAATAAACTGAGTAGGTAATGAGGTTTGTGTTAGTCTGTGTTCTTTTTAACTGCATTTTTCTTGCTCAGCTGTGGGAAATGGAGGCATCTATGCATACCTTTCCCATTCTATACATGAATGCCTCGCTGAAGAATTTTAAGGAGATCTTCAGGGAGCCTACTAAGCACACTGCAATGATTTAACTAATTTATCCCATACCTTTGTACAGATTGCTTTTCTAATACAGGTGCCTATACTGGGGCCTGATAATATAAAGAATGGATATACTGTAGTCATTGTGTTGATTTGTAACTAAATGAAGAAGAAATGCATACATAAAAATACTATGTCATCATAATTAATTAACAATAGTAATAGTGATGATTATAGCAAGGATGCTTTAGAAATGCCAAATGAGATGGGATGGTGGTTTTAGACCAGCAGTTTGGAGTTCCTTAGTTTGGTAAGTTAGGCTGAGTCATTGGACTGTAATTCTAGGATGAATTGGAAGATAACTAATCAGCAAGCCTTGAAGCCCAGAGAGTTCTACAAGTAGGTATCAAATGGTGAAGCTGGGATCAAGCCAAAGAAAGTAGAGCCAGGCTCTCCATCTTTCCCATGCATTAGAGCTTTTAAGAGCTTTAAAAAATATATGAATGGCTAATCCTCCCAACAGAATAAGTGAATCAGAATTTCTGAGGCATGAGATCTGATATAAGTAATTTTTTTAATACCATTTGGACTCATGTGCTACCTGTATACAAAGCCATTGCTCTCATGAGTCCAGTAAAAAGACAAAGGCAGATAAATGAGAACAAAGCAAAGGGTTCTCAAGCCACTCAGGTGTGTTCCACAAACCGAGAGTGGTCACAATACTGGAGGACACGAAGGAAAGCATCTCACTAGAATGCATATGGCAACAAATGTCTCTATGAGGCCTTTTTGACATTAACATTTTAAAATTTTCCCTACAGATATTTTGAGTATTACAGTCACCCCCCTATTGACCTTCTTGCTTTAACCCATCATTCTAGAGGTTTTATATTGATGTTATCTATAAGGTCCAGTCCTAAGCATATACATTTGAGTTTGTCTGAAATGGTGTAAAAAAATGGTTGTCTTAATCAAAAAAAAACAAAAGATGGAAAACCATTTAATGACTAGGAATGTTACCAAGAACTGTTAGCATACCACCGGAAGGCAGAAATGTGCTGAGTGGAAGTCAAGACTGGACAGACTGTTCTGTAAATTCTCTGTTCTAGGAGATAGAACATTTTAATAGCCTATGGCCAGATCAGTATCAGTTCTGCCATCATAGAAGTAATCTTAGTATTTGTAGACAAAATTCTACCCTCCTGTTCTGCCTTCTAGAACTAGTCCTTTCCCTGGAAGATGGAAAAGCATAGTTTATGCAATGACAATAAGAAGTATAACTATAAAGCTTATGCCTATTTAAGATTGGCAATAAGATCCAACAATGGCATAGCTCTTCTGGCAAGTCAGCTACTCAGGGACATAGATCTAGGTATCTGAGGACCCAATGTTAAAATGAAAGATCTCTCTGAGGATCAACTGGAAAAGAGCTTGAATATAACTATCTTTGAGATTAGTGGTTAATTCTGATCAAACTCCTTTAACTATAAAAACAAAGCAAATCTATAATTTATTGAGTAGTAAATCTGAAGCCTAAAACAGGAGAAATCTTATTTGTTCTAAACCATAGATTTCAAATAACCAATTTTATGTCAAAATTATGAATCCCATTAATGTGCACAATTAATATATGCTAACAAAATGAAGTTTAAATGGGTAATGAATTTAAAAAAAGACTATTATTTGTAAGGGCAATGTATGCATCAGATAAGGAGATGTAGTTAAGACTCATTATTTTGCTAATAAAACACTGACCAAAAGCAACTTGGGAAGAAAAAAGTTTATATGGCTTATACACCCATGTTTTAATCGATCATTGAGGGAAACTCAGACAAATAAAGCCGGAAGCCAAAGGGAAAATCATGAAGGAACTGCTTGCTGCTCATTGTCTGACTGGCTCACAGGTTCATGCTTGCATAGATTTCTCACCAGATCTACCTGCTTAGGTAATGGCACCAACGACTGTGACCTTGGCTCTTAAATCAATTAAGACAGTCAAGAGATTTGATTCCCTGCCTCATAGATGTATCTACAAACTTACCTAACAAGAAAATTACTTTGCTGAAAATTTTATTCTGTCAGATGATTCTAGACTATGTCAAGTTGACAGTTAATACTATCTAGAACATAAGATTTCCATGTTATTTAACCTATAGGCATCTATGCAGTTCTTACCTGTGTCTTCTGCATAATGAAACATCTATCCTATACACTTATGATTCACTTATTGTGATGGCTTGTATATGCTCATCCCAAGGAGTGGCACTATTAGAAGGTGTGGCCTAGTTGGAGGAAATGTGTCACTGTGGGGATGGGCTTGGAGATCGTCCTCCTAGATGCCTAAGCATGCCCAGTCTGTTCCTGACTTCCTTTAGATAAAGATGTAAAAACCTCAGCTCCTCCTTTACCATGCCTGCCTGGATGATGCCATGTTTCTGCCTTGATGACAATGGACAATTTCTGAACCTGAAAGCCAGCCCCAATTAAATGTTGTCATTTATAAGACTTGCCTTGATCATAGTATCTGTTCACATCAGTAAAATCCTAACTAAGGCACTTATCATAGTGTTTTTATAGCAGAAAAATCAGGTTCACTTACAAACCTAAAGCTGCTGGAAATCACTGTGGAAACCTTTTATCAAAATTCATTCTCTTGCTAAATCCACACCAGAAACAAACCATTTGGTGCCAAATCCCAAACATACTTCATTTCATTAAGCTGACTTGTCTGTGCTCTGATTAATCACATTTTTCAAAAAGTTGAGAAATTTCTTTCTTTCACTTTCTTTTCTTACTCAAGAATTGGAGTTTCAGCGTAGCAAGTTTCTGTACCTGTAGTTTTCATGGCAGAAGGTTCTTGAGCATTCTTCTTTAGCCTCTTACACAGAAGAGAAGCCGAGTCTTCAAAGCATAACTTAAATTCCATTCGAAGAAATTGTAGTCTGTTGCTTATTGTCAGAGCTCCAGTGTCTTCTCAAATCAAATCGAGTCCAAAAACAAATCAGAGTGGAGCTGTGCAATTACCTGGAGTCTATGTTGGTCCTGCATTAGACATCGAGATTATTCATCCACAGTCATGATTTAGAGTACTAACAATTTTAGTCACTGACTATAAACACATGGAGAATTCTGTTTCTCTTGTTGTTGTGGTTGTTTATTGGACTTTTTTCTGACTTAAATTGAGCACTGATTAGCATAGAATAATCAGCTCCTAGAAATGAATTCCAAACATTTAAACAACAATTATGGAAATGCAATTAAAACTTAACGTTGAGAGATCTTTGTACCCTACAGGAGAGCATCTGTCCAGCAGCCAGGTGGGCACACATGAGCAGAAGTAAAGGAAGACTACCTACAGACCTGATCTTCATGAGTCAAATCTCTGCTGCATGAGGCATGTTTGGCCCAGGGAAGAAAATGGATGAAGTCAAAGTCCAAATAATGTGCACATATTTTAATTTCAGACCCATAAAAAGAATTAAAAGCCATCTCTGACTATAAAAAGGACTTATTAACATAATTATTCCATTTCTATCCAATTAAACACCATCTGTTCTGTGTTTGTAGATGAATTCTTTCCCTTCTTTGGCCAGATCTTCACAAGAAATGGGCGACATTCAGTATCCACCCTTGGCCTGAAGTTATCATATTTTCTATGTGCCCAATTTTGTCCTTAATGTGAACTCACATTCTATACCTTCATGAACTACCTAACATAGTTTTTTAAATGAGTAAAAAAAATTCAACTTGCTTTAAACAAATGAACAAACAAAGCAAAACAAAACAAAAACTAAAAAAATAAAACTCATTATTTTTCTGACTCATCTCTTTGCTACCCAACTCCAAGACTTTGTAATATATTTGTGCAAGCAAAATGATGTGGCAGGCTGCAAGACACCAGTTCAATTCTATGGACAACATTTCTCTAGAGGAGGCAAGGGCCATCAAGAATTCCACCCTGTGCTTTGAGCAGTTGAGGACAAAATTTCCATCTTGTTCACAGACATATGCGGACCAACTAGCAGACCCTTTGGTTCAATTCAGATCGATAGAGTGCTTTAATTAAATCAAGTAATTACAGGAAACATGCCAGAATGGCCAAATCTCACTGTGTGTTACATGCTTAAAGAAGCTGTGTTTAGGACAGTTTCTGTGACATGCTGGGCTCAAGGTTGAAAGTCCAGGCACCCTACAGTCCTGTAATTAGTATTAACCAAATCAAAGTTTCTAAACTATTATCAAGATACTGGTATGTTAATAACGTTTCTGAACCATATTGAGTCTTGAGAAATACATCATCATGTCTGATTACAGTAGAATAATTCAATGAACAACCAGGGCAGATCCAGTTTTAAGTTTCATGACTTATTAGTGTTAGTATATTCAAGTCATTGAAACTATTTTTTTCTCACATATAAATTGGAAGGAATAATAATATCAGCCCTGCACAACTGTGGTGTATTGCATGCAGAAGTTAGTGGATCTCTTGCATGGTGTGTGTGTGTGTGTGTGTGTGTGGGTATGTGTGTGTGTGTGGGTGTATGTGTGTGTGTGTTATAGATTCATATCACTAGTTGTATTAACACAAATGAATCTGACAAGACTTTCCCTGTCCACACTTTGCCAACATGAATTTTCTTCTCAACTGCCTTATAATTGCCTCTCAATCTGTTGGCTAAGATAATTATTGCACAAACAAATTATAATTCCTCTCAAGCTCAAGTTTATCCACTAATGCCTTACAATATTCCTAGCTACTCTCCTATTACTCAGGCCCATGTACACTCCTTGGAACATTATGAGCTACCACAGAGTAGATGCTATCTCCTTTGTTTTTATTAGTTCACTTCTGTGCCTGACTTCTGTCACTATCACCCCATAAAATCTGTGGGTTCATGTCATCAGTTGAACCTTCAGCAACACCACTGCACCTGGTAATACTTGGTTGTCATTTTATTCTCTTCATAACCGATATTCTCTTGGTAATGTTTGACATTGCTAGTTAACTATAATTTTAATCAGTTCAGTTACTTTGCTTGGCGAATTCACTTTTTTTCCCCCTCATGTTTCTCCTTCCCCACTGAGTACTTCTCAGGACTTGATCTTCCCCAAATATAAATTTGTGAAACCATCATTTGTGCCATATTCTTTCATGTAGACTAGGTCTCTAACATTTTTTTTAAACTTGTAAAGCTCATGCATGAGCGGTACATCTACATATATACACATGTACACAAATGAGTGCATGCACATAACCACACATGGATAAAAAGCCTACTTCATCTGATTAGCCTGCTTGAATATACTTGGGATTGGAGAGACTATCTAGGATCTTGATCCTGGGGAAAGTCGATTGTTTATCTCTTAGCAGCTATTGTCTGCCTGTATCTATTGATTTAGGAGTATTGGTTAATGAATACAAGAATCTCCCAAAACCATATGGTCTATTGCCATTGCTTTTGGTTGCTTTCCAGAGCTTGAATGCAGGACACAATTGCAGAAGACCCAATGCACTTCAAGGACAGGAATTAGAGGAATCAACCTGAACCTGACCAAGAATCAGGCTCCTTGTTCTCATAGTATCAGAAGGTGCTATGTAAGTTGTCAAAGGAAAGAAGCAATCTGTAATCCTCCCTTTGATGTCCAACATGGCCATCCTCTGCTGCCTATGCATCTGGAGCCATGGGTCCCTCCATGTGTACACTTTGGTTGATGGTTTAGTCCCTGGGAGCTCTGGGGGTACTGGGTGGTTCATATTGTTGTTCCTCCTATGCGCTGCATACCCCTTCAGTTCCTTGGGTCCTTTCTCTAGCTTCTCCATTGGGGACCCTGTGCTCAGTTCAATGACTGGCTGAGAGTGTATTTGTCCTGCACTGGCAGAGTCTCCCAGGTGACAGCTATGTCAAGCTCCAGTCGTCAAGCACTTGTGGGCATCCACAATATTGTCTGGGTTTTGTAACTGTATATGGGATGGATCCCTAGGTGGGGCAGTCTCTGGATATATTCCTGTATTATGATGTGTTTGCTCCTTCATATCTTTTTCTAAACTGTCACTTTGTCATAAAGTTCTTCCCTGATTACCTTGTTCATAGAATCTCCTCCTTCATTCCCATCCCTTAACTTACACCAGATATATAGTATGATTTAATATCTTTGTAATTATGTGATTCATTTACTTATTCATTTAATTGATGAGTAGATGTATCACATAAGCACCATAAGAATTTTCACTCTAGTGAAATAAGACCTCTTTCTCTTTTTCCATTGCATTCCCAACACCTTGATCAAATAATCTTTAAAACATACCTTGAAATTTGTGAACAGAAGACATTGACCTTTATAGCATAATTTTATTGTATGCAAAAGCCTGTAAATTTCATTTGTACCTTCAAGATTCTTGGATATTTAAAAAAAATCACTTTTAAGAAGAACTACAGAAAGTAGTATCTTTGTCACAGCACTTAGAGTCTGAGTCCCTAATGAAAGTCATTTGAGCTAACAACTCAACTACCCATGTCATAAGATGACAATGACATCTGCCATCACAATCACAGAGAACTGTCAAACAAGCAAACCAAAAATATTCCCTCTTATGAACCTTCTACATTTCAAGCACTGGCTTGTCTTGTGTTATCTTCCACACTTCTCTCATCTGAACAATGGCTTCCCTAACTCACATCTTTGCTTTCTTATTGATTTTTTTTAGAGAAGAATGCATAATGAATATTTTTAAAATGTATAAAACTTATCTTGCATTACCTAACAATGTGAAATACTTTCTGTAGGTATCCACTGGCTGTAGAGTAAGACCCTCAGTCCTTAAGATTTGCATAAACAAACCTATCAATAGTATCACTTCCTTTTTCACCTGCCTAATATCCAAAATGTTAACTGCCCTTATTTGACATTCACAATATAGCACCTATTTAATGGTCCTAATTAAGAGAAGCTGCTTTTTTACATTTCTCTTTTCCATTACATGCCCTATGCTTAAATTTCCTTACCCCTTCTCTGCTTGTTCTACTTTTAATCTACCCTGTATAAGTTCCACAGACAGACCACAACTATATAAATTATTGGCTAAAATATCCTCAGCATCCAGAAGTGTCAATAACCCCAAGTTTTGATACATTTTATAAGTCACCAAAATAGTACATTAGGTGTAAGTTTCCTGTTTTCAGCATATATTTTAAGCTCCTTGAGGGCTATAATCCATTCTTCATCACCCTTGTATCTGCATAGAAAAAATTCTCTAGAAATATTTGTTGCAATATTTTGTTACATCACATACTCATTTAACTTTCACTCAAAGCAGTGGTTATTATTATGATCTCCATGTTTACCAAAGAATATTGTATAAATGTAATTTGTTAATTTTACATATATTTATAAACATTTAAGATTTCCTAAACTCTGATTATGTCTGTTAATGAGCTTGCAAATATTTTTATTAGGATTTAATAATGTATTTTAGGTCAGGATACTACTAAGCTATATATCTCAATTTTGTTTAGTTATAAAAATACTAAATGTGGCTCCCAAATGATTTGTAAATAATGTTTTAACTTCATCATTTACCTCTCCTTTTCTACTACCATCCTTTCTGAAGAAGATATGGAACCTTTCTGAACTATGGGGGATCTTATTTTTCACTGTAACAATTGAGATAAAGAGGGA
Source organism: Tokudaia tokunoshimensis (assembly GCA_036184795.1). Lineage (NCBI taxonomy): Eukaryota > Metazoa > Chordata > Mammalia > Rodentia > Muridae > Tokudaia > Tokudaia tokunoshimensis. The sequence goes on along the minus strand of BTHU01000010.1, from coordinate 28,977,913 downwards.
AAATACTGGTTGTGGTAAACTAAGGGTTACATGTATTTATACAAGAAAAGCAATGTGGGAAAAGTCACCAGAGTTTGAGGAATGGCACAAGACACAAGGATTATTTGATAAGGTAAAGGCGAGGATAAGCAGCTCTTCAGAGAAAAGTGGGAGCAAATATTTCTGGAGAGTACTTGGGGTATTTTGCTTTGGGCTGTTTCAAAAAAAGCTCTCATACTGCTTTTCTAAGCTACAACAGTGAAGAACTTAATGTTGTTTCAAAACTCTGAGAATCAACCTAGTAACTTATAATAGATTGCAGGGGGAAAAAATAGTCCCCAAAGAAAGACAAAGAGTCTATACTTGCTCATCTTTATTATTTCCAGTGAGTCACTTATTCCTTCACTATAAGAATGCAAGTATTGAAACAAGAATGGCCAGTATGATAGTATTGTGTTCATAGGACCATGCATACTGAAAATGACTGTGAACTAGGCTAACATGAATATATTTTAGCTTCCTACTCAAGAGAGTAGCTTTTATGCATTTAACCAATGTTCTTTAAAACCTCATAGAAGATCAAGAATGATCTCCTCTCCTTCCTCTCACTATAAAATTTTACACCTCTGTGTATACACACACACACACACACACACACACATTCTCACTCTCACACACATACACACATGAAGATTTTAAAAGCAGAAGACAATGGATAGAGTTTAGAATTTATTAGGTCCTGGGTTGGGATAGCAAACAGCAGGCATAAATGGGAGGAGAACAGAGTGAATGGGGAAGCAAAGAAAGAGGAGAAAGGAGAAATTAATGGAAACAGAAGAATGAATTACAGCTAGTAGACTGGGAAAACTAGAAATGTCGAACTGTAATTGCAATGCTTCTATGAGTAAGTACAGAAGGAATTACTAAATGGGTTCAGTTGGTTAACACTGACAGAGTTAACCCAAATTGTCAGGAGCCATAATGCGACAAGCTAATATACTAGCAGGTGATCATCGTGAAATGGCCTGCTTTGGATTATTATATAATCTGCGACAGGTGAGCCCTCGTAAAGCAAGGCTGTGAGGGACTAATTTTAGGAAAGATTCCTGCTATTAATATATTTTTCCTGTTATTATTAGACATATATAATAATCAATAAGTAATAGCACACCCCTTTGGAGCAGATCCCTGAAGATCTACAAAGATGCACTGTCTTATAGTGATGCTATGAAGACAAATGGATGACTTAAGTTTTAATGATGATCCTACAAGAATTCCTAAAATTATATCTGTGATTATTTAAGCTCTTTTATAGTGGGACTGCTATTAGGTCCTTTTCTGATAGTCTCACAAGTGTCACAAGTTAATTGCTCTTATATGGAAATCAGACTTTCTCCTACTCAGAGCACATTCCAAGAGGTTGTGAAACAATTAACTAAAGGTCATAATAAGTGAACTAAGATTTATTATAGGTGCTAGGACAGAAGATAAAATATTGACTGGGTTTATCTATACAAAACTTTACTAATAACTTAGTTATGGTTTTAAACTTTCTATGAACCTGTAGAGCAGACAGGTGATAAATGTTTAGCTAGATAATTACTCCTAATGGATATGCATGTAAACATTCTCTGTTGTAAACTTCTGTTTCAATTTATGACTTGATATTTTGGGTGAACTTGTGATGAACTCTGTACCATGTGATCATGTATTCTGAAAGATGTTTAAGGTCTGAAGACAAAGGGAAGAGTCAGAACTGAGGAACTGAGATGAGAAGAGCTGAGCTGAGAGAGGATCTGAACTGAGAAGTTTGTAGTCAGAAGAGAACAAGATTAGAAGGAGAATGCAGAGTGGAATAACTTAGAAACTACAGGTAACATAAAACAACTAAGAGAACAATGTGCAGGATGTAGAGGGAAAGAGGAAAAAAGAAGACGCTGCAGAGAACAGAGGGAGCAGACAGGCTTCTCCTCACCACGGGACAGAGCAGGTCCCATGGTAAGGAGAAGGCAGGCTTAGTCCTATTAAAAGGAAGAGGGAGGGAAGGGGGCTTATGGGACTTTCGGGGAGGGAGGAAACGGGAAAGGGGAAGTGATTTGGAATGTAAATTAAAAAAATAAAAAAAAAAGAACAAAGCTTTTTTCTTAAAAATGAGTTTAAATCATTTAGCATTAAAATGGTGGAAGCCTTTTCTTTCTCGATACAATAACTATTGGAGTTCATTTTTCATCCAGAGTGAGTTCTTTCTGCACTGGTGCTCGGTCTTTTGCTCCATAGGTAAGTATGGATGTGTATGTATGTATGTAATTATGAGAATGTATGCATGTGTGTGTCAGTATGTAACTGTGAGAATGCATGCAAACTGGGCCCAACTGAATTTGTGTGGAAATATGTAAATGAAAATTCTGTATGTTTGAAGTTGTGTATGAACTTATGTGAGATTATGCATATTCACTTATATAAAAGTTTCTCTTTCTGCGAGTGGAGTGTTATTCTCTTCTCCTGGTTCAACAGAAGTTTATTGCTCTAAACTTCCCCCTAGCCTGACAAGCAAGAGGCATCTGGACAAGAGGGAAAAGGCTCTAGCAACTAATCCTTTACTTAATCTCCTGCTGTTTTAGGATGAGCGCTAAGTTCCTGAGACTGCAGTCTCTGGCTTCAGAGGAACACAGAAGGCAGGCCAGCTACATTAACATAGTAACTTAGACTTAGATAAGCAGACTTTTTATTATACAGCAACCCAAAATTTTCTGTAAGACTTTGTCTTACCCCAGAATTTTGTAAGACAAAGTTTTACCCCTGCCGACGCTCTTCCCCCCTCTGCTACCTCAAGAAGAACCTACAAGAAAAAGGAAACACCTCCGAGCCAGGGTAGGCTCCCAGCACCAAATATAAGGTCATTTAACAAAAACATGGTCATTTAACAAAGGCAATATGCCAGAGTTAGTTGCAACATGTAAATACACATTTAAAGTGTCATCTAATCCTTGGAACTACTTTAAACAAAGCCAGTCCTCTAAAGCTGGATCAGACCCTCAATAACACACCCTCTTTGTTCATATCTGCTCAATACTGTATATTCTGCAATAGAGTAGTCTTGCATTCAGACTCCACCTTAGAGAACCAGACCTAAGGTTAAACTCAAGTTAGCTAACAGCCAGCACCTAGCACTAGTTCCCAGCTTACTTCCAAACAAGACCAGTTTCCAGGTTACTCTAACAAGCCCGCCTCTGGCACCTCACTTCCTAACAACCACCAATCAGGAAGAAAACAGAAATTAAGCTTATGGTTTGGCTCCGAGCACCAGCCAATTATGTTAAAGGGCAACAGTTGTGTGTCAGGCTAGAAACATCTTTACTTGCTAACCATTTCCTATAAAACCTTGTCTAGTTTGAGGGCTGGGGCCTGCCTCACCAACCTGTCCTGCTGTATCTGGGTAGGCAGTAATAAAGAGACCCTAGTGTGATTGCATCAGAGTTGACTCCTTGATGGTGTTTTGGGGTAAATATGCCCAACATTATCAAACAAATCAAGCTAACAGATGTTACAAAACTTGAAAACACTTTTTAAAAAGAAAGAATGAATATGGTGAGTTAAGATTGATCCTAAGTTTGAACCCTAAGTGATGAGAGAAGGTATTGTGAATTGCATTAGTAGGAGAAAGAGAGAAAAACTGATCATGTCAACAAAAATGTACTGATTTTTGAGAACCCGAATAATTTTTCAGCTAAAATATCTATCAGATATCTGAAAATCTTAGGGTGTATAGCAGAAATTTTTAGTCTGAACCCCAAGTTTGAAAACCACAAATACCACGTGACAAAGCAAACTAAATGGTCAGGATAACATGGGGAATGAAGGTCTGAAAGTCAAGGGAGATGATTAAGGGATACTGATTTCAATCACTAGTGATCAGCAGGATTACCAAGCATCTAAAGTACCTGCTTGAGGAAAAGCTATGAGTAGCTCAGACTTCATTGTTCATGACTTCATATAACTACCTCTATGACAGAAGTAGAAAAACAAATAGTAGGAAATTGTTGCTATTTATTACAGGCATTAAATTCAGTTGGGGTCCAGAGTTTGATATCATCTGCCCAATTATTCAGTCTACTAGAAATTCTAAAGCATAACATATGGCATTAGGCTCACTGCTCTAGGTGAAAATTCATCTTCTGTTCAAGTACTTAAAATTCACCTAAGTCAATGAAACTATGAGTATAAAATCCAGTCAGGATGCATCAAAAGCATGCGATGTCATGGCTTGTGAAAATAAGGAATTTTGATGGAGCAAACAATTGTGTTGTTGAAAACATGATTCACAAGGCTTCAAGCACAGACAGCATGCCAGGCTTCTGTCTTGGCCCTAAGGATGCACATGTCTTACTTGAGGAAAGTCATGAGGGCTGGAGAAATAAAGGTATGCAATTAAAGTTCCCAAATAAGTCTGTGACTCTCAAGAGTGCTGCTCTGTACTGTTCTACATCCTAAACAGTATTATACAATTCTGTCTAAATGAAGTATCAGTTTGTTTTCTTCAGAGCACAGTTTGATGAGGCTTAGAACCAAAGCAGTAAAATAAATAAATAAACAAACAAATAAATAAATAAATAGTTGAATCCATAGAGCACTTTGATCATGTTGTCCACTGACAACAAAATAGAAGAATAACTGAGAGATTTATTATGTATAAGTAAAGAAATGTTTAGGTCAAAGATAAGTCTATTTGTACTGTCAAATGGATATGCAGCTCACTACCAATGCCCAACCTGAGCCAGTTTACCATTAACAACATTGTCTTAGAAGATCATACTCTACTGACAGAGTTCATATTGTAATTCTAAAACAATATGTCAGTGACCACCAAACAGTGTGATTTGGATGGAAGCAGACACATCTCAAAATTCCAGGGAGCACTGAACATTGCATTTGGTCTGATACTAAATACTTGAGACTTAAGTATTACTGTGATCTGCTATTCAGAGTCGGCCCTATGGAAGCCATGGGATTATGGTGTTTGATTCAGATTTATCTCAATGGAAACAGTAGGTTCCATCCAAGCCTGTAATTCTATCCTCTGTTCCATAATGGAAATATTAGCAGGTCTACTCAGAAAACAGAACTCCCCACATTGGTTTCCAAACATATAAAGCAGGAAGTGTGTTTGCATAGAATGTGTCATAGAATCTGCTTGCTAGATTTGTCAGAACTTAGCAAAACAATAATCTTATGAAATATATCATTAAAGGATTACAAATATTACTTGTACCATAAAGGTACATAATGAAGGAGCAGTCACTTTGAACACATGTCAACTCTACTTCACTTAGCTGACTCATGAAAAAGAAGGTGAATCTTTAAAACCTTCTAAAGTATTATTATGCATTCAGCTTTATAGTAACTATAATTATAGATTATCAAGTAACTTGATACATCTCTTGGTACGTGCTGCCCTGCCATTTTTTCTTGTTTAGTAGCATAGACAGCAAAATCAATTTGCTGTCATCTGACAATGTCACTGAACTAGCTCGAAATATTGTCCATATTTAATGGATTACATGGTCATAATATGTCTACAGAATCTATCAACTCCATTTTTTGACTTGTGCAGGTCAACCACAATGATATTACCACATAGTTTTGTTTCTGACCATGGAATTCATGTTTAGCAAATAAACTACCACCATGGCTTCAAACTCATATGATTTATTGTTTTATGATGGTTAATCTTGGTTGCCAATGTGGTAGGATTTAGAATCACCATGGAAACCAATATCTGGGGCTATTTGTGAAGAATGTTCTAAACAGATTCATTAAGGTGAGCAGACCTACCCCTAAGTAGGGGCTTCAATATTCATTATCTGGGATCCCTATTTGCATAAAAAGGAGAAATCCAAATAAGCACCAGCATTCATCTCTCAGCTTCCTGGTGGTTGAAGCAATGAGACCACATGCCTCAGGCTACAGCGCCCAGGACTTCCTTTAGTGATGGATAAAAGCCTAGAACTATCACACAAAATAAACCTCTTATTTCTTAAACTGATTTTGCAAAGCATTTTATTACAGCTGAGACAAGTAACTAACATAGAGCATCTATGTCCCCTGGTGGCACAGCTGTATCAATTGGAAATGGCAAAAGTCATAAAGCCAGCACAGTTGTTTGGCACAGTTCCAACAAAGCTGAGCTGAAAGTTCCAATCACTATCATTCAGTCTCTCAATTTTAGGTTTGAGTCTTGGCAACTTTCATTCTTGGGGACTTTCTACATTATGACTAATTTTATGTCTTTTCCCAAGGAAATTATGTCTGAGTTTTCTTTGTTGTTTTTTTTTAGGAAAAAAATCTTAAACTTTCTTAAACTTCTGCTTTTAAGGATGTGATATTATCTGGACCCATTTGGAAGTCTTTTTTATGCCCCAGAGATTGGAGATCTTTTTTTTTGTTTGTTTGTTTGTTTGTTTGCTAATCACTTTGTATTTCTTTTAATTTTATTTTATTTTTTTAATTTACATTCCAAATCACTTCCCCTTTCCCGTTTCCTCCCTCCCCGAAAGTCCCATAAGCCCCCTTCCCTCCCTCTTTTCTCCATTCAACCCCCTCTCCTTACTCTGTCCTGGCGTTCTCCTACATCCAGTCTTTCCAGGACCAGGGGTCTCTCCTTCCATCTTCTTAGAAATCTATTGATATGCTGATTGTGTCTAGGGTATTCCGAGATTCTGGGTCAATATCCCCTTATCAGTGACTGCATACCATGTGTGTTCTTTTGTGATTGGGTTACCTCACTAAGGATGATATTTTCTTTAAGCATGGATAAGAACATAACAAGAAATTTATGAGGCTATTACTATAGGAATCTTCTTGGGGTATCCACCTCTCAGCAAACTCAAACAATATAATAACAAACTCTGACTGGCCAGGAAAAATAGTGACAGGTTCTAAGCTTTTCTTTCTTTCTTTCTTTCTTTCTTTCTTTCTTTCTTTCTTTCTTTCTTTCTTTCTTTCTTTCTTTCTTTCTTTCTTTCTTTTCTTTTCTTTTTTCAGTATGCTTAGAGCTCTCTGAAAGTGTAGTTTGGAGGTAGTGGGTCATACAGGGTACACCCCTGGAAGAATATGATTCAGTAAATAAGATGGGTTGACTAAAGTAATCTTTCCTATTTTATAGTGTAGATGATGAAACAATATAGGAAAAGGAGTTAGGTATTAGTATTTGCTGTTCACAAAAGGCAGATCTAGATATTTTCTGTTTGTCTGGAGTGTTTTAAAATGGCAAACACTGTCAGCCTAAAAGCAGGCTGTCCTATAATAAATGTGTTTACTTGGGAGGAGACTTTTTTTAGATTCCTTAAATTCAAGTTATAGTGCTGACAATAAAAATTAAATCTGTTTTATTTGTACTTTCTAATTGTGACTGAACGTGTATCCCTGGGCATGTAATAAAAAGTCAAACACATAACCTGTACTTCTTGAATAATCATTTGTCTGTCTTTGTTCTGTGAAACCTATATAATAAAGAATTTATCTGAAGTCAGTCAGATTCCCCTGACCACTGGTGTCTGACTCACTCCTCCCTCTCGCAGGCTACCCTGTCAACAATTGTCAGGAAGACCCTGGGTAACCTGGGCCCGCTGAATTATAGAAGAGACTTTTGTAGACTTATCATGCTAGTTAAAGGGCAACACTGGCAGTAATAGGATGATCTCATCCCAGGTGTGGTAAATATGCTTCTCTCCACAACTAATATTCCCTACTGATTTTCTTTGCCAGTATTCACTCATTAGGGTCCAGTGGGTGGAAGTTGTGAGGATTATACTCTCTGTTCCTCCTACTGCTCATTCAGAAAACATCACCATTGCTTTACAACTTTGGGGTCTCTTTTTCAGGCCCTAGTTCCTAAAGGAACCAAGGAGCATTCACAGGGGAGGCAGTATTTATAACATTATATTAAAAGTTATAATTGTCGTCTAGCCACTTTGATCTCCTTGAGACAGTAAAAAATAAAAGGTGCATTATTATTGAATCCATGACTATCAGTCAAAAATTAAACTTAGGGCAAATGACTAGAAAGCAAGGGCTTCCTCATTTCATGTTGTAGTTTCCTCTGTACAATATGGTCAAGCTGAATAGAAAATGATAACAAACATATAGAAATAAAGGTTTGGGTCATCGTTATAAGTAAGTAAATGTTAATAAATAAGTGCTTGCGAATGATAACATATATATTAAACATATATAATATAACATATATTTAATATATATTATATATATGATATATTATATATAAATATATATAAACATATATATTTAATATAACATATATATATTAAAGAAACCGATCTGACCCGTTCAGCAGCTGGCCATGGCTGTTCTGAGGGACTGTGGCCATGCTCCTATGAGCAGGTCTGGGGTCCTGCTGGCAGCCTAAAGGTGCAGTGCCACAAAGCTGTACAGTCTCAGTGTCCTCTACAAAGGCGAACCAAAAGTGGAGCTGCTCAAAGCCATGTATGAAGTGTCTTCCTTCAGTTTCTTCCAGAGGTCCAGTGTTCAGGGATTCATGACCTTTACAAGTCAGCTGATTGTGGAATGCTCGGGCAAAGGCAGGAGAGCTTCTGTCAAAGAACAAGAGTATCTTTGCCTTGTCTACGTCTGGAACAACAGTCTGGAAGGTGTGGTCATTGCTGACAGCGAATACCCTTCCAGAGTTGCCTTCACCTTGCTGCAGAAGGTACTAGATGAATTCTCCAAGCAAGTTGGTAGAATAGACTGCCCAGTAGGATTCCTGCTACAGTCTAGTTCACAGCCCTGTATGGTCACCTTAGTAGATACCAGAACCCCCAAGAAGCTGATCCTATGATTAAAGTACAGGCCAAACTGTACTGGATGAGACCAAAATACTTCTGCATTACACCATGGAGTCTTTGTTAGAGCAAGGTGAGAAGCTTGATGACCTGGTATCAAATCGGAAGTACTGGGAACATAGTCGAAAGCCTTCTATAAAACTTCCTGGAAACAAAATTCATGCTGTGTAATCATGTGACTCAGCCCACAGAGGCAGGTGCTGGACCTGCTGGACTGTCATGTTACATCAGCCCCTGGAGAAAAGCGATGTCCTAGAAGAGGATCTGGAGTCAGGCAGACTGGCTGCTTTTATTTTGAAGTTCCCAAGAGGAATGGAGGGCTAATTTAAGAGTGGGAACATTGAATTTCAGTTTTAGACCTTCTACCTTACTGTTTTCCATATTTTCCTGAAGGATCCTACTTTCACAAACACCACGCTCTCTCTCTCTCTCTCTCTCTCTCTCTCTCTCTCTCTCTCTCTCTCTCTCACACACACACACACACACACACCACACACCACACCACACACACACAACACCACACACACACACACACACACACACACACACACATACACACACACACACACCCTTCAACTCTTCAGTTTCTTCCTCAGATATGTAAAGTCTAATTTGTATGGTAAATTCTCTATATTACTGTTGTGGGTCATCTTCCAGTGAACTCCGACTGCTCCATCAGCCAACGAAGAGTATCTTTCCCATTCCTTGTAAAGCATCAATTTTCTTTCAGGAAGCAGTGTCAGTTCTAACACCAGAACAGATTCTAAGGACAGGGAAGAGGCTTGCCTTCGATAGGTTTGTTAATCTGGGTTGTCTAGAAAATTCTCTGAAATTCTCTAACAGCATTTCCATGTCTTCCTGTGAATTGTAATCAGTAGACTGATGGGATCCTTTTCTTAACACATCAGTCGTCTGGCCAACTCCACTCCTCAAATCAATAGCATCGATCCTGCCCAAGAGGCCATAATGGGAGAATATTAAAGTGCATTCCTGCTCATCTGAGTAAGCATGTCAGATATGCAACTTTGTGCTTAGGAAGTTGAACAAAGTAATTTAAGAAAACAGAGGCAAGAATTGTAGAACCTGGATACCTAAGAAAATATTTCAACAAAACTTGATGTTTATAAAATATAATTGAGCTGATTCAATTTAAAAATTATGAGATACCTACCTGAGAAGGTCTAATGTCCTAAGGGTGAACTTACTACTGTTTAGCTAAATTGATATGGTACTAAGCTGCCTTCTAAATATGTATACATACGCCCACATGCAAATGCTGTTCTCAGCCTCTATCAGAGAAGCTTTGCTTTGTAGTGAACTAGGATGAATGCCTCTCTGGATTCATATCTGCTGAAGGTGCTGGGAATCAGTGATGGTCCTATACTTAGCCTTAAACAGTACACTTTTATCATTCCCTTTAAAGCTTGGGGAATCATTGAGAATGAAGAAGCAAAAATAATGTAAAAACTGAAAGACAGAAGTGCTGTGAAATGCTCTCTACTTAGTATAGCACATCCAAGGCAGTCCTTATTCCAGAGCAGCAGCAATGGATAAGGCAGGGATCCAGAGGACCCTATCACTCGCAGTTGATACACTACTGGTTACTCGTAGACTCTAGGGCAAAGACAATCATTGCATTCACTTGTATACCTCTTGGCAAGCCCACAAAGCTCCTACAGACAACAGTTCCAAATTCATGGTGATGCAGATGTTTCACTTAAACTCACTCAGGCTCAAATCTAAACAAAGACATGAATGTGGGAAAGGGACACTTGAGGATAATTGGGCAAATAAGGGTGGTGGGACTCTGTAAAATGAGGGTACAACAATAAAGTTTTACTACATATATATATGAAATTATTAATGAATAATTCAGTAAAGGTATTTTTAAAGTGACAAACTACAAGTTAGCTATAATTGTGCCAAAATCTTTGCACTAGGCATAACTGTTAAATAATCTGTGTAAATAGTGTACAGATAAATGAATTAAGAGTTGAAAAGTCAGGACAGTTTCTGTATCCAAGACCTATTATAATAGTTGAAGAGAATAAAAAAAAAGAAAGAAAATCACATAACAGCAACAACAGAAATAGCCAGCCTTAGTGCAGATGCTTAGGGTAACTGCCACTGCCTTGCACATGATTACCAGGCTCCAGAAAAAAAATCATTTGACACGAAGAGATGTGTGTGACATGAAAACACAAAGCCACTTTACTTTGTGCTTCACCATTTCGACCATTTGCTACTCGAAGCCATGTCATCTCTTGTATGTGTAGAAAACTCAAGCATATCTCAAGATACTTGTGATAATTCCTACATTATAAAATACTGCTTCTCTGAAAAATTTGAAATACGCAATTCTACATAACTTCAAAATCCAAAAATATTTAAAATTGAGGATTATTCTGTCTTTCCACTCACTGACCCCACTCAATCCTCAGTTCAGCGCCGAACTATTGTTAAAGGAAGCATCATTCCTCCACGACAACTTTACCACATCTAACTCCCAGCTTAGCCAATAAAATTTTCTTTGTGGAAATGAGGAATCCCACCAGTTTTCAGGAATAGAAAAGACAAGACTCCCATTTAAGATCCCCGTGCTCATTTTAAGATTTTATATCTATTTGTTTATATTCTGAAAAAAAAACAGCTGCATAATACCATATCCTAAAATGATTCATTTCTTGAATCCCTAATATTTACCCACCTTGTGCCTCAGTTCAGAATCTGTTCCTTTAGTTTCCCCAGATACCAATTCTTTTAGTTGAGATGTGGCTACTCCCTCTCTTTGACCATGTTTAGGTAGTTAACCGCATGCTAACTGTGGTCCTTATGTCTTATGTTTACTCACATTCAATGATTCATTAAAAAGCTTTATTTTTTCAGTTCAGCAATATGATATGCAAGGCACTAGGCTAAATTCCAGAACATCAAAGTTTATTAAACTATCCCTGCCCACAAAGAGATCCCACAATTAAGAAATAATCCACAACCCATGTAGAAAATACACAGTGCCAGTCACCAGGGTGGATGGGACAAAAATAAAGTCCTCTTCGAACAGCAGAAATTGAGAGGCAGAGAACTACTTCAGAAAGAAATGGAGAAAGGTGTCAAAGCAGGGAGTCCTGAGCAAGAATAAGATATTGATTAGTCACAGGTGGCTCAGTTTGCATCTGACACATTGATTATGAGGCAGGCAATGAGGATGAATGGCCCAAGCCAGTACACAGAAACCCCATCATAAAGGAGTTTGCACACCTGTCAGTTCAAAGTTTATCTTAAATTCAATTTGTAGCACAAAATGTTGAGTAGGAGTGTGCCATATCATATTTAAAATTTAGTAAGATTATTCTGACAAGACAACTAGTCATTAAAGGGGTGTTGGAAAGTACATGATAACAAAACACTAAAATCCTATTAAAATGATGATATTATCTCAAAAAGTAAGTAAAATGGCAAATCCTTCAACCTGAGGAGGGAAACTAATGATTATATATTCTTTTATTTTAAAACATAAAATCAGAGCACTGTAAATTTAAAATGACAGACTTCTTTTTAATCCATGGGATAAAAAGCTTGTAATGTCATATTTGCTGAGGATTGAGAGAAATAATCTCAGTTACTGTTGTGAGATGTGAATTGGAATGGAGCGGCATCTGGTAGAATTTAAAATGTGTGTATCCTAGGTATCTTCCATTAGAAACACTCCTACAGCCCTTTCCCCCTGGGAATCTATTCAAAGGCAGCATTTCAGCTGAGTGGCCACATCCCCATTACCCCTTTCCTTACAAAGAACTACTATGATGAGATTCTGGAAGACAGCTTTTTTCTAATTCCCATGGCCAGAAGAATAACCAAAAAAATAATTCGAATGTACCTACCTGGACTGAAATCTTGTGTTTGGTTAGAATTCTATTTTGACAGCAGAGAGAACCTGGTGTGTGTTTAGAAAGAGCTGTCATAAAATGATAAGCCAAAGAAGTAGGGATACTCACATTTATTACCCTTGTGAGGTATAGACAATAAATCCCACTTTGGTCACTAAACCCAAAGTCTGGGGAAAGAAGTTAGTATTAGAAACAGGCTGTCCCACTGGCCTTCTCTCAGGAATCTAAAAGCTGCTTAAGTTATCATCTGCCTCCACCAGTTATGCCAGGTGTGTACTCCACATCAGAGGGATCCCAGATACCCCACATTTCTTTCTCTCTGTATTTCCTACCCTCTGGTGTGTGTGTGTGTGTGTGTGTGTGTGTATTGTTTCCAGTTCCCTCTCTTCATCTCTCTACCTCTATCTCTCCTTCATGTCTCCTGTTCCAAATGGACCTTTCACTCTCCTCTCCCCTAGTAACCTTTTACAGAAGACCTATTGCTGTTGCATGGTGTAATTTCTCAGGGAAAGAGTAGACTTTGAAATGGACATCACTTTGCTCACATTTTTATCCTATCATGTTAGAGATTGTATTCTGCTACCTTGTTAGAGACTCACAGCATTGAGACTCACAGCATTGAGACTCACAGCTTCTGCTACAGATAATATCAACAGCTATTCTTCTGTAGAAACTGGCTAGCTGATGTTCCACAATGAAATCAGTGAATTGGGAATGTACTCACAACCCTCCTGGGACAGGAACTATAATTCTATCATTATAAAAGCAGTCTTTCTGTTTCTCCTTTTCCTTTGGGCAAAAATGAAGAAGAAAAAGAAGCAAAGAAGCAAAACAAAAATTGGAGAACAAAAATCAGTCTATTCTACACCCATTTCAACCCTGCACAGCCACAGTATAGGAACTGGGAAAGAAAGGAAACATTGCTTTTATAGAATATGAGAATGTAGTGATGAAATTTATATTATTGAGTGCTAAAGAACCAACATGAGACTGGTTTAATAAAAGAAAGTGACTTTACTGATTCAAATGAGCTGTATTAAGGGAAACAACTACACAGCAGGAGGGAAGGGATAGGAAGGCAGTTGAGGAGAACATATGGAGTTATTGAGAAAAAATAAGCTTTCTTGTATACTGTGAAACCTGAGACTCCTTTAAGTATCTATAAAAGTAAATGTCCTTCATTTAAAAAACGTCAAATAAAGTCTGTAGAGTATTTATAAGCATCGATTCAGAAAAATAGAGACATGGAACATTTTCATTGATTATAAATATTTTTTGATTAGGTTTATTCATAGTTTTCGTGTATTAAGTGTTTTGCTGGCATATAGGTCTGTGAACCATGTGAGGGGCTGGTGCCCACAAAAACAAGAAAAGGTTGTCAGATACCCTGGAACTGGAGTTACAGAAGACTGTGGTCCTTGCTGTGGGTGCTACAAGTCGAACCCAGGTACTCTGGAAGATCAGCAAATGGTCTTAAACATTGATTCATCTCTCCAGTCATGATTGTAAACATTTCAAGAAGATGTTGAATGATAAAACAATTGAAAACCAATGTAGACATGAGGTCATATCACACGCATCTCAAGTATATACATTTGTGCATTAGCATATAGTATAGGCTAATTTTCTAATTGGGGTAGAAAAATAAAAATGGAGAAGTCACATTTGTAAGACACTGGTTAAATTGTAGTGTGCTTTTAAATAAGAAAATGTGATAATATACTGCTTTGATATCTCTTTTAGGGTTCTCTAGAGAAACAGAACTAATAGAATGAATGTGTGTGTGTGTGTGTGTGTGTGTGTGTGTGTGATAGACACACACACACGCAATAGCAGCTTATAGGCTTGGTCCAACAGAACCTGACAGAAAGTCCAAGAATCCAATATTTGTGTGGTCTCTGAGGTTAGTTGTCTCTGTCTTCTCAGATTCACAAAGAAGTAGACTCTAATCCCAGTGAAGGAATGTATGAGGGCCAGCAGACCTCAGCAAGCACTTCCTTTTCCCCAGGTTCACAAGCAGGTGTGGCCCTGATTGATCTTGGCTCCTTTCACCTCTCCTAATCCAGTCAAGATAAATCCTTCACAAGTGTACCCAGAAGAAACACTAGAAAGACCAAGAAGAAATTTATGAAAATTAAAACAGAGGTTACTTTTAGTGATTTGTATTTAATTATATTTATCTTAAATTTACTTTTATTAGCAGATACCCTCTAAATACTATGATGATTTCAAATGTATACTGTGCATTTTGCTCACACTCCTCTAAATACCTTCTCTTGCCCTCAACTGCATTGCTATTTGCAGTTTCCTACACTTTAAACAGCTTTGTTCTCCAAAAATAATGGAATGGAGAAAAATGAATGTGAAAATCTACTTAGAAGGAAAGAAATGTATAATCAACATAAAGTATAATCAACTCCTCCACTAGAGTTACAAAAACTATCACAAAAGAACAAAGGAATAGTATTTCCTGACATGTTGATTTTATTTAATTATAACAATCAAGGTACTCATAGGTAGCAGTTATTAGCATGCTTCTCTGGACAGTATTTTGTCAAGTAATGTAAAAAGTCATTTGACAAGCTTATGACAATGAATGCATAAAACATTTCCAAGGAATATGCGCTAGTGTGTACCTATATCAGCTTCTGAATTTTGGGATTATGAATGATGTATGTTTATCCATACACTAATGTATTTTGATAATACCCTTGCATTATTTATATCATAATGATACACATGTGTATTAAGTATACACACATATATTTGAATTTTTGTTCTTTTCTACTTTAGTAATTCTACATGTAGGATTTTGTTGTAAAGAAATAATAAAAGATTTGTTGAGAATTTAGTACAAAGATATCCATGGCAACGTTATCCATAACAGCTAAAAATTGGAAACAACCTTCATGCTTAACAATAAGAGAATGTTTAAATACATTATTAAACAACCACACTATGGAATAGAAAGTAGCCCTTTATAAAAATGCTGTTTTCAAAACACAGTGAATTGCATGAGGGAAATTCTTCTGATAAAAGTGTTGTAAAGAATAAAAAAGAAGATAAATAGTCATGAATTAGCAGACAGTCCAGGGGCCTAACCAAGCTCGAAATCCATGCACTTGCTGAGACATCAATCAGTCAGGATGCATGATTTTTCTCTGCTACTAATCAGTACTCTAGGCATAGAAGCACAGAAAATGCACATCTTCAAGGATGCAAATCCATCACTAAGAATATATAAAAAACAAAAATAAAAAGTTATTTTCCAGGGCTTTATACTCATTTCACCAAACTCACTCTGTTCTCAAAATACTAAGCATCAGAAAGTTCAGAAATCCTACCACTGCCTGGGAAGACCTTCTACCCAGAAAATGGTCAGTATTGTCACATGCTGAAATAGAAGTCTATTGGCACCTGCAGCAAGCTGACAGTTCTGTTTGAAGGTATCTGCAAAAGCTTTGAGGTCTCTGAGTATACTGCTGAGAATCTGTCTGTCTGGTCACCCACAGAATCATTACATTACTTACTTTGTAAAGTAAGATCTAAAACTGAATTATTACCCTGTTCTACTTGCCAACCTATTGAAGTTCTTTTGTCTTCACCATCCACATCCTTGTTTTCATTGATGACATTTTGGCACCTCTGCAACATGTTAGAAGTCCATGAATCTAAGGATCATTAGAACCACACACCTTCTACTGCCACCCTTCTGCTCCTGTTAACTTGGTAGTGGCAAGTAAAAATTCAATCTCAGTTCATGAGTTATTATCTCCAAGTAAATCTCTTCAGGGACTCTGATTCAAATCTTTGTAATGTAACTTGTTGTACAATTGTGTCAGTAAGGTGTAATCTAGTTATTTTTGACCAGTTTCTCCCTCAGAGACTCAGCTATTCCACAAATGGAAAGGGGTTCCATTCAGAGCTAGACCAACACTTTAGGTAACTTCAAACAGAACTGCCAGCTTGCTGCAGGTGCCAACAGACTTTTATTTCAGCATGTGACAAGACTGACCATTTTCTGGGTAGAGGTCTCCTCAGGCAGTGGTAGGATTTCTGATGCCTAGTATTTTAAGAACAGAGTGAACTTCGTGAAATGATTATAAAGCCCTGGAAAATAACTTTAGGCTTCCAATGAGATTCTAATCCTTGATGAACCACTGTGAACTTTTGGGCTACAAGTCCTTTTAAAGAGCATTATCAGCAGAATCCATAAGGTGCTATTAATTCCTTAAAGAGAACATATTTTTCTGGACCCATGGGGAATAACTTTAGTTTTGGTCCCTGACCAGTTCTCATGTGGCAAAGATCAGAATTTATGACACTGTACTTCTTCAAGCCTGGGCCCTTATCCTCGATGTAGAGTTTTGGCATTAACACCACTAAACCACTATAGAGGGCATGTACCTGCTGACAAAATCAACATATAATCTAGCATATGTCACTAATTTGCAAAATTCATTGCTTGACTATCTGTGCTTTGTTGATGATACTTTTGAGTTTTGAAACTACCAGAACTGTCTCACGTACTTGAGTGTTACCAATCCACATAGTACAGTGGCATTATTCACTTCATTGTCGTAGATATTTTAGCATAACGAGTAACATAACATATAATACAAGTATGCGCATAGGCTAAAGAAAGGAAGCTAGAAGAGAAGGTGAGGGATAGAGAATCAGAAAGCGAGATGAAAAGGTGGCTCATTAGTAAAGCACAGGACTACTCCTCCAGAATACTGAATTTGGTTCCCAGCAACTCCTTTCTGTGGGTCATAATTACCTGTAATTCTAGGCCCAAGAGAATCCACTGCCTTTGACTTGTGCTAGCATTTCTCTCCCCTTGACACACATAAGTTTTCAAAATAATAAAAGAAAAATCTAAAAGAAAACCAGACTTAGAAAGTGAGAAAATGTTGAAGTGAGGCTCTTTCTTGTGCAATGGGATGAGACTTGGAGTCAAAGTGTTAGTGTTTAGAGTAAACTACACTGGGGGAGAGGCTGTGTGACTCAGAATTCTGGTTCTTGCTTTTATGTTCTTGGCCATTCACACCAACCTCTCCATTCCTCCCAAAAAAGTAAATGAACAAAGAAAGTAAACAGTGATATTCATGCCTTCACCATCATCATTTTATACATTTTCTGATTATCTGTTCTTTCTCCATTACACCCTTCACCTTCACTTCAAAAAAAAAATTCTTCAGTCGTTGTATCAAAAATAAAAACAGAAGTAATTCTGGCTTTATTTGTTCTCCTTCAATATTTTTACTTGGCTTCTAGCAGGTCTTAAAATTTGAAGACAACCAGAGTGAGCAGCCTCTGCTACTCTTTTCATTGACCCATATCTGAATTTTAAATTTCTCTCATTCACAACATTCTGATAAGAAATATTTTCCCAGGACCAAAGAACCTATGGTCAAGGAAAAGAGATGAACTCAAGGAGACCAAGATTACACCACGCTGAGTCAAGATAAAATAGACTTCTACCAAAAGATTTTGTAATCAATGGGACACTTTGGAAAGAATCAGAATTCTTTAAATGGGCATGGAAAGCCAGAGGAACAAGGAGGAGGAGGAAGAGGAGAAGAAAGAGAGGGAGAGGGAGACAGAGAAAGAGACAGAGATTTGTCCAGAGATATGTATCAGAAGAAAGAATAAAACCCAAAAGAGATATGTGCCAAAAGTTTCCTTCTGAAAGCATCTGGGTGACAGGGACATTGGCTTATCTACAATCTTCCTGATGAGACTTTACGGTTTTTAAATACAGTTCAACCAGTTTCTTGAAATTGGCAATTTAATGCTACATTCTTATTCCTAGGGAACTGTGTAAACTTCTGCTGGTTGTCCAACAAGCAGCAATGAACATTTTTCCTCCAAAACACTAAGAGAAGGAATGCATTGTGATGTGAGACTGGGAGTGAAAGTTGAGGCCTGTGGCTGAAGAAAGGTATCTGTTTCAAATTTGTTCACTTTTCCTTTTGGCATTTAAACACGATTTTTTTCTCATTTTATTAGTTCTTGGGAAATTTCGTGCAATGCATTTTAATTATATATACTCTCCGTCCTTCTCCTTCAACTCTTCCAAGATCTACGTCTCTTTTTCTTGCCCTTCACATTTTCTTTATTCTCCCAGTAAGTAGAGATTGCTCTGTGTCCATACTCTTGGATGTATGGTTTCCCACTGGAGCATTATTGAGTCACCAGAGTACACACCTTCAACAAATGATTCTCTCTCCCAATAGCTATCAATTGTCAATAGTTCTGTAGACAGAGGTAGGACTTTGAACCTACCTCCTCTCTCCATGCTGGGATTTTTGTCTGGCTTGAGCGTGCAGGTGTTGTGAATGCTATCATAACTGAGAATGGTATCAAATATGTTCTTTACATTACAAACATGAAAAATGAAGGCATCTTCCAAAGAAGCTGTGCTCCAACTCTATCCATACACATAAGGAAATAAGATGGTATCAGCATCTAGCACCTTCCCAACAAACATTCTAATCAAAAAAACTTCATTTTAAAGTCTAAGGACCAAGATAATGTTGGAGCTGAGGTCAAAACCTCTCATTAGGGCAGACTGTGCAATCACATTGGCAAGATCTTTTTCATCCCTAATCCAGAGTGTCTTATCAAGCCCAGGAAATAATGTGGATTTTGGTGTCAACATCCTACATCTGCATATACCAAATGCAGCAAAATTCTCATAACCATTCTTTTGTCAGTCAGGAATTAATATATGCCCCTCATTGATGCAGGGTTTATAGAAACACTGGGTAATGACTTTCTGTTAAAAAAAAAAAAGACATTAAAGATGTTGCAAGTATCCTGAAGGGTCTAGAGACCTTAAGTTACCTTTAGTTTCCCTTAATAAAATTCTATTTTTACTTCTCCCCTATCCCATCTAATATCAAAGAAACCAATTCCTAATCATTCCAGCAAATCTCCCAGCTTTTGACACTAAGCATTGTGTTTACAAGACAATATTCAGAGATCCATTGTCTTTGGGAAACTTAACTTAAACACCTCCATGGATATCTTACTCCTTTTTCAACCAATTTATTTTCAAACTTTATATACTTTAAAAATCAAGAGCTTTTGAGGCTAGAGAAATGGTTCATCAGTTAGGAGCACTGGTTATTACTCTAGAGGACCCAGATGCAATTCCTAGCACCCACATGGCAGTTCACAACAATCCTGGGATTCCACGGCACAAGGCATGCGCATGGTGCATGTGTATATGAATTCAGACAAAATACCCATGCAAATAAAATAAATAAATATTTTTAAAAAAGAGCTCTAGAAGTAGCTTATTGGCTGGCACATTCATTTATCCATACTGAAAATAGAAGTAGTGTACATATAAGTTTAGCTCTATAATAATATTTCACCTGGATACTGATTGCTTTCTAAAATCAAACTGTAAAGTTGTCTTCTTATAAAAGAGACTTTGTTCTGGTAAAATCAGTGCTAGATCACTTCTGAATCTTGAATACAAGACCAAGGGAGTTGGCTTGTGATTGGGACTTGAAAAGCTGCTTGTAAAATATTAATTAGTTGATTTTAAAATTCTGGATCATGCCCAGTCAATGGACACTTGCAACTGAGAAAAAAGAATAAATGTGAATTGTCTCAAGCCAACTTAAAAGTTAAAAAAAGGGATGTGATTTTCATGAATCGTTTAGAGCCATTTCATCTTCACAAAGCTGCCCTCTTTGTCAATGTGAAGCTGGTTTCAAGTAGCAAGAATTGTTTGGCTAAAGGTTTGATGAAATGAGAAGTAAACCTCTGATTATCCTACACAAACTCCATAAAGAAGGCATGTGTCCATAACCTAAATTATCTCCTGTGTTTTGAATCCTTAGACCTAGAGAATATTTAATAAGTATTCTGAATCTTGAGAATCCTTGTAAATTTTGCTTTGACATGTCATTCATTTTAATTTGACAAAGCCACTCTTAAAATACAATTCAAATAATGCTAAAATGCCAATACATTTCCCTATCAAGACAGCTCCTTAATGTGCAGCTCACTCATTTCCTCCATTACCATAAGAAAAGCCATTCAATTTACCAAAAGGATGACAACCAGAGAAAGCTCCCATGTTCTTATGAGAAAATCATTCATTTTTCCCACTAAGCAATTATTTCCAATATACCCTGTTGAGTAGCAAATTCCCCTACACAAGGCTGTTGTCATTGTTCCTCAGAGGTCATAAGCATGGAGACTGAGGGGTAAGGATGGCATATGTCAATGTAACCTTTAAAAGTCCCCTTTAAAGACTGTGTATAAAATGTAACTCTCTAAAGACCTGAACTTTTGCAACTTGGTAAACAGTTAGCAACCATCCCCATTGAAATTGGCCCATGAGAACAATTTAATGAAGTAGAACATTTGTCAAAATCATCTACTTGATCTTTTGATCTCCTTATAAACAGGTGCCTGGTGGACTTCTAAAGACAGAAGCTTGGATAATGATTATCAATTACATAAAATGAAGCACTCATAAGATCTCCAATTTACTCCATATATTTATGGGAAAATGAGGCATTTTCTCATGTATTATTAACAACAATCCTAAGAAGGCATCCTGTGGAATTACTGCCATGAGTGTCTCAGGACCCTCTAACAGAGAGCCTGGAAATGAAAATAGGTCACTTAGTGAATAAGCATCAATTTTTTTTTACAATGGTTGCTGGTCTGATAGGCTTGCTGCAGATCTGAAACACTTATTTCAGTGTGGTATGATAACCACAGCATTTTAAAACTGATCTTATTTTTTTATGAATAATTTTGAAATTATGCAGCCTATAATATAATTTTGTTTTGCCATCTAATTCCTTTCTACTGAATCTGATCTCTAAATTAAATAACCTCTGGCATATTTTTATTTTCAATTAAAGAATTGTCTTTAGAATTTCAATATAGCTGAAGGAATCTAATTACCTTGTGATCTAGTGTGTACCATCATCCATTTCTTTGTTACATGAAGCACTTGGAAATCATACATAATTTTGTTTCCTTTTGAATTCGTGTATCTAGCCTTCTTTCATGTATTGTGTTCTTTTGTTTTGTGTAGCCATTAGTCACTAAGTTGACTAATTCTCCAAAGTTGAATTATCAAGACAAAATATTTCATGCTAGTAAAGGAGGGTTAAGAATAAATATCAAAATATATTACATCACAACCAACTCTTGGTAGATAGATATTTGTCTGATAATTCAAGATTGTATTAGTTTACATTAATGTCTAAATAATCCTAAAGGGCCTGAGATGAAGACATAGCCTGAACTATCCAGGTAGATCCAATATAGTCACAAGAGTCCTTATAAAAGGGGAGCATAGTGGTATACATGAGATAAAAGGGTATGATGACAAAACAGAGGCTAAAGGATGAACTTTTAACACCAAGATGAGTCAAGAACACACAACCTTGCAAACACATTGATTTTCGTCAGTCCTTTCAGATGGCTGGCTTATTGAATATTCTGTTGAGTTTGTGTTTTTTTTTTTAATTTATTTTATTTTATTTTTTTAATTTACATTCCAAATCACTTCCCCTTTCCCGTTTCCTCCCTCCCCGAAAGTCCCATAAGCCCCCTTCCCTCCCTCTTTTCTCTATTCAACCCCCTCTCGTTACTCTGTCCTGGCATTCCCCTACATCCAGTCTTTCCAGGACCAGGGGTCTCTCCTTCCATCTTCTTAGAAATCTATTGATATGCGGATTGTGTCTAGGGTATTCCGAGATTCTGGGTCAATATCCCCTTATCAGTGACTGCATACCATGTGTGTTCTTTTGGGATTGGGTTACCTCACTAAGGATGATATTTTCAAGATCTGACCATTTGCCTAGGAATTTCGTGAATTCATTGTTTTTAATTGCAGAGTACTATTCCATTGTGTAGATATACCACATCTTCTGAATCCATTCCTCCGTTGAGGGACATCTGGGTTCTTTCCAGCTTCTGGCTATTATAAATAAGGCTGCTAGGAACATAGTGGAGCATGTGTCCTTATTGCATGCAGGTAAAGCCTCTGGGTATATGCCCAGGAGTGGTATAGCCGGATCCTCCGGGAGTGTCATGCCCAGTTTTCTGAGGAACCGCCAGACTGTTTTCCAGAGTGGTTGTACCAGCCTGCAATTCCACCAGCAGTGGAGGAGTGTTCCTCTTTCTCCACAACCTCGCCAACAACTGCTGTCTCCTGTGTTTTTGATCTTAGCCATTCTGACTGGTGTGAGATGGAATCTCAGGGTTGTTTTGATTTGCATTTCCCTAATGACTAAGGATGATGAACATCTCTTTAGGTGTTTCTCAGTCATTAGATATTCTTCAGGTGAGAACTCTTTGTTTAGCTCTGTACCCCATTTTTTAATAGGGTTACTTGCCTCTCTGGAGTTTTCCTATACTCAAAGGATAAGCAGGCTGAGAAAGAAGTAAGAGAAATAATACCCTTCACGATAGCCACAAACCATATTAAGTATCTTGGCGTGACTCTAACCAAACAAGTGAAAGATCTGTATGACAAGAACTTCAAGTCTCTGAAGAAAGAAATTGAAGAAGACCTCAGAAGATGGAAAAATCTGCCATGCTCATGGATTGGCAGGATTAATATAGTAAAAATGAGCATCTTACCAAAAGTAATACACAGATTCAATGCAATCCCCATCAAAATCCCAACTCAATTCTTCATAGAGTTAGAAAGAGCAATTCAAAAATTCATCTGGAATAACAGAAAATCCAGAATAGCTAAAACTATTCTCAAGAGTAAAAGAACCTCTGGGGGAATCAGTATCCCGGACCTCAAGCTGTACTACAGAGCAATAGTGATAAAAACTGCATGGTATTGGTACAGTAACAGACATGTAGATCAATGGAACAGAATTGAAGACCCAGAAATGAATCCACACTCCTATGGTCACTTGATCTTTGACAAAGGAGCTAAAACCATCCAGTGGAAAAAAGATAGCCTTTTCAACAAATGGTGCTGGCTCAGCTGGAGGTCAACATGCAGAAGAATGCAAATTGACCCATCCTTATCTCCTTGCACTAAGCTCAATTCTAAGTGGATCAAAGATCTCCACATAAAACCAGACACACTGAAACTAATAGAAGGGAAACTAGGGAAGAACCTTGAACATATGGGCACAGGGGAGAATTTCCTGAACAGAACTCCAATAGCTTATGCTCTAAGATCAAGAATAGACAAATGGGACCTCATTAAATTACAAAGTTTTTGCAAGGCAAAAGACACTGTCAAAAAGACAAAGCGGCAACCAACTAACTGGGAAATGATCTTTACCAACCTTACATCCGACAGAGGGCTAATATCCAATATATACAAAGAACTCAAGGAGTTTGTGTTTTTTAAGGAGCTAAGTTTGATCTAATTTATTGGATCAGCTAAAAAAAATGCAGATCTTTTAGACAAAAGTGTGTCCATTTATTGTTGGCCAATTTTGATGTATTGCTAGAATGAAGAAAGGATTCATTGTTAATTTTACCACAGAACTGCATTTTAAATTTTAAGCACAAAGTGGTCTGTTCTTTATGGAAGGTGGTTCACTACACTGGAATGAAAGACACCCAGAAGGGAATGAGATAATAAAGGAAGTGTTCTTTCCCTGGATGGTAAAAAGACACCCAGAAGGGAATGAGATAATAAAGGAAGTGTTCCTTTCCCGGATGGTAAAAATACATGATGACTGCTTTTGTGAACAGGACAGGCATTGCTTTTGAAAAATTTGCTTGCATGATAGCCTACTTACTCCACTGTGGTACTGACCTCGAGTCTTATAAGAAACAAGGAATGTAATCAGCTTGAATGATCAATTAAAAACCCTTTATTAAAGATAAAAGAGTATACTGTCTCATTATCTGAGATGTGCATAAAAAATTACCAAATAAATATATAGACCTCTTAATTTTTCTACTAACTTTCAACTCAGAAACATCTTGCTTACTCTCAAGTGTTTGAAAAATATGAAGTAATGTTGATTTCATTATAAGTTTAATATATTTTCATATGAAAGCTTTCATTTTGTGTGTGAAATATGTTTCTGACAATGTTAGAGTTGAACATAGAGCTCATTCAGTTTATGAAAAATATCAGCATATTAATTAATTGGCAAAAACAAATAGTCAAATAAGACTTGTTTTATGTTACAAAGGATATAAGTATATTTTCTATTTTATAAATTACTCTACTTTTTAATTAAGAAAAACATGCTAACACCTATCTCCATGACAACCTTTTTTTGGAATTCTAAATTTGGAATAATAAGGAAAGCACTGGGAAACCTAGGAACTAAGACCTTTAATTAATACAAAGGCAAGGACTAGCATAAGACCTTAAGATACAATTCTACTTAAGTGCTGAAGAATTAGAAAGAGTCGAGTTGAAAAGCAAACTGAAGAATGCAGATTCTAGCTATAAAAGTATATTAAGACATGCTTTCAAAGCTAATCCTCATGTAAGCTTTATAGGACTCTCATATCCTATAGCTACAGGAAATAGCTAATTATGAAGCTTATTCATCTTGATATAGAGAAGCATCAAATTGGGACGTTGATCAGTGTATAATACATTGAGAAACTTGATTAGCAGAAGGCTTAAGTTACCTGCTATGTTTTCTGTGCATGAAGGTTCTAGATACAAGTTAATTTACAAATGCAGAGCTTGTTCAAAGTGAAAAATGAGTCAGGTTGAAAAAGTTTTGCATATATCACAAGTATAGACAGTCAATATTTATTCTCTAAAAGGTCTTCAGTAAATCTCCAGGGTAATTTAACACTAGAGCTGTTAACATTGTAGAAAAAAATGCCTATGCCTATAGGAAGTTTGACAAAGACTGAATATTTTAGTTTAGAGACCATGGTTTAAAAAAAGGTGGGGTACTTAAGGACTTGAAAATCCTATGAAGATTCAGCAATTCACCATCCTAGTGAGGATTTTAAGAGTAAGATACTTCACACTGACATGCTCTTTCTTACTTCAGTGCAACTGCTACACTTCACATTTCTCACATAAATTCATAAAAATTTTGAAGGAGGAAAGGAATTATAAAGCTTTGAAGTTTTCAAAAAGTTTTACTTTAAATACTCTTCTACCATATGTGGTTTGACCTAGAAGGCATCCATTGTTTTAAGTACAATCAAGAACAACTACAACAACAACGACAAATCATTGGCTGGACAAAGCTGCAGTAATATCTTTGCAACATCTTCACCATCTGTTGGATGTTAGTATGGTTATATTGCATAAACACCCAAGCAGTAATACCTTTCTCTGTTGCATTGACACTTTTTACTCTAAAATGCATCATGGTTCAACAATAAAATTGAATTATCTATGAGTAGGCATTAGTCCAGTGATCCCAGTTAATTTCTCAAATTCAGAGCAATATTGTAGTTTGTAGTGGATAATTTGTTGTTTTAAATATTGAACAGTATGTCATGACATTTTGCAGTATCCCAGATTCTTTCTGCTAGAGTTCAATAGCAATTGTCAACCAACTGAGGCTATCAAAAGTATCTGAGGACATTGCAAAGTGTGAGCAAAATAATTCACAGTTAAGAACACCTATGCTTGAGTATCAATAACCATTTGGATCAAAGGTGATCTCAAATAGAATAAAATAACTGTACAAATATACAAATGCATGAATTATATAATATATCTCTTAGTTTATAGAGCAACAAAATATCCATTTACTAAGAAAAATCATCAAATCTTCAATCTGTTTCAAAACTAATCTTTGCATGTTCCTGAGATGTAGGAGAGACCAGATATTTAATATAGAATATCAAAAATTTACATGACCAGGACAGACCATTGGCATGTATGCTATTAAGTCCATCTTAAATAAAATTAGTGTATTATAAAAATCTGTGACAAATTAGGAATAGCATATTCAGGACAAGGCTTACATCTCTATGTATAATATGATTAAATAACATTTAGGTAAGAGGTGGTCTATGGTCCCTTCTTCTGGCTCACGGGCATTTCTTTCAAAATATATACCAATTGTAACAACCTTGGTATACTCTGTGACCAAATAATGGATCCTAGTATGAGCATCATTGAAAATGTATTAGAACTATGTTTATCAAAAATTATAAATTAGAATGATCTACATATATTACAACTTTAATCATTAAGTACTGTACTATAGAAAAACTGCAAAGAATTAATCCATGTCATATGAAAAGAGTTTGATCTGAGATTCAGATGTATAGTGGTTTAAGAGAGGTAAATAGCCTACTTATCAACCAGGAATAATAATGTTAAAGGAAATATACAAGTCTTTAGAATGAATTTTTAACTAGCAATTTGGTAATTGGAACAAATCATGTTAAATTTTGTATCTTATATTGATATGCTTGTAAGAATTTAGAAACATTACAATGACATATCATATACAAGAACTATCAGCCAACATTTTTCTTTAACCAACATAGAACTGATGTAATGGTTCTATGAGTAGAACAACCTTCATAGGGTGTGTGAGTGTGTGTGTGTGTGTGTGTGTGAGTGTGTGTGTATTTTATGTGTGTATTATGTCTGTGTGCTCTTACAGAGAGAGAGAGAGAGAAAGAGAGAGAGAGAGAGAGAGAGAGAGAGAGAGAGAGAGAGAGAAATTCCCGAAGTGTAGATTCTTTCTCAACAATGTAAAAATCCAGTGATTCGGGCCATGGTGCCTGTAGTATAGACCTACACTCTCAAAAGTGCACTGTTCCTTGAAGAGAGAAACTAGCTACCAGATTTTATAACAAGGGGAAAGGAAAATCCACTAAAACTAGACACCTACCTATAGTGTCCATTTGCCTTTAAATTTCATGGAGTGTTTGCCAACGTTTTTATGTGTCACACACAAATACCCTGAATCTTGTTTCAGAACTAGAAAACTATTTTATAGTAATAGTTATGTGTCAAGGAACACATCACAGAATCAGGTGGTTTAAAACATGCCACACCAATCATGTGTATATAGTAAAAAAATAATATGAAAATGTCCTACTAAACTCAGCTAAGGAACTGGCTCAATGAAGACATCAGTAGTCTTACAGAACTGACTTCAAGAATAAAATGAAAGTATATCAATAACACACATGCATGTATACACACATACGCATGTATGTCCATGCATATGCATACATGTAAATATATTTTATAAAAATGATTGCACAGAGGGTGTACATTTTGTTCACATCCTTAGGCTTGCTGGCTTAGAAGACTTTGTTTCAGAAACAGGAGAGAGTGGTTAATGATAGATTATTTCTACCGAGAGCATAGTAAGGATCCCACTTCACTAGAATTAGTGACTGTCATACAGGAAATGACATCTTTTATCAAAAGAAGAAAGCAAAGAAAGGTATTGAAAAGACTAAAAAACTGGATCTTAGTACCTACCAGGTGTTAGTCTGCCATTAGATTAATAAAAATCTCATTGGCATAATTTAAATATCCACTATCAATTGAAAATTAAAATAATGTATTATTAGTCAATACATTTTAAATATCTTTGGGGTTAATTCATAAGATATCTATGTATGCTCTAAACATGCAAAGTCTAAACAAGTTGCTGTCACTGTAGAATGTTCAAGTTGACTCCAAGTTCGAAGAGCTTTCTTTTCATACAGAGATATCAATATCATGAAGACACAAGGTTGAGAGCAACCATGAGGGTCACAAACAAAACATCAGACAGCATGTATCAAAAAGTCATAGTATTATTGGAACTTCAGACAATCAGAGACTTAAAACAAAATATCAATATAACCTTGATCCTTAAATTTTATGAAATAATCTGCTATTTTAATAATTCCTTGAGGTTCTAAGGTGATCCAAAATGAATTATAAATATATTTCAGATCATTCACCCCCATAATATTAATGTTTTAAAGTAAAAGTATACATAGTTAGATATTTTATTTTCTCATTAATGTTTCATATAATTTGGCCAATTAGATAAGAGACTGAATTTTGAGTTCTAATTTGAAATGAATAATTGGCTGATCAAGATACATATTTAAGGTGAAATCACTAATTATACCACTGATACTAAACAGAGGCTTAAGGTTTAGCAAATTTATAAGTTGGATTTTTAAGTTTCTGATATTCAGCAGCTGTAAGATTTGTCTGTCAAAAATTAAGATTAATTAAATAAAGTCTCCTTATTAAATTTGTGGATATTTTGTAATACTTGAAGATATTCAATTTAAGGTTGTAAAGGGAAGTGAACACTAGGCATAATCCCCTCGCATGTGATTTCTGAGTTTCCCCAGGTTTATGTCGAAAATTCTGCCTACAACTAGATCTTCAAAAGAAAAGAATGAAAAAAGATGAAAAAAAAAGTAGTGCAGAATTCTATCAGACCTTCAAAGAAGACCTAACACCAATACTCTTCAAACTATTCCACAAAATAGAAACAGAAGGAACACTACCCAACTCGTTCTATGAAGCCACAATTTTGCTGATACCTAAACCACACAAAGATTCAACAAAGAAAGGGAACTTCAGACCAATTTCCCCTATGAATATCAATGCAAAAATACTCAATAAAATTCTTGCCAACTGAATCCAAGAACATATCAAAACGATCATTCACCATGATCAAGTAGGCTTCATCCCAGGGATACAGAAATGGTTCAATATACAGAAATCCATCAATGTAATCCACTACATACACAAACTCAAAGAAAAATAATCACGTGGTCATTTCATTAGATGCTGAAAAAGCATTTGACAAAATTCAGGATCCTTTCATGCTAAAAGTCTTGGAAAGAAAAGGAATTCAAGGCCCATACCTAAACATAGTAAAAGCTATATACAGCAAACTAGTAGCCAACATCAAACTAAATGGAGAGAAACTTGAAGTAATCCCACTAAAATCAGGGACTAGACCAGGCTGCCCTCGCTCTCCATATTTATTCAATATAGTACTTGAAGTTCTAGCTAGAGCAATTAGACAACAAAAGGAGGGCAAAGGGATACAAATTGAAGGAAGAAGTCAAATTATCACTATTTGCAAATGATATGATAGTGTACTTAAGCAACCCAAAAAGCTCCACCAGAGAACTCCTAAAGCTGATAAACAACTTCAGCAAAGTGGCCAGATATAAAATTAACCCAAGCAAATCAGTAGCCTTCCTATACTCAAAGGATGAACAGGCTGAGAAAGAAATTAGGGAAATGACACCCTTCACAATAGCCACAAACAATATAAAGTATCTTGATGTGACTCTAACCAAACAAGTGAAAGATCTGTATGACAAGAACTTCAAGTCTCTGAAGAAAGAAATCGAAGAAGACCTTAGATGATGGAAAAATCTTCCATGCTCGAGGATTGGCAGGATTAATATAGTAAAAACGGCCATCTTGCCAAAAGCAATCTACAGATTCAATGGAATCCCCATCAAAATCCCAACTCAGTTCTTCATAGAGTTAGAAAGAGCAATTCAAAAATTCATCAGGAATAACAAAAAACCCAGGATAGCTAAAACTATTCTCAACAGTAAAACTTCTGGGAGAATCAGTATCCTGGACCACATACAGTACTACAGAGCAAGAGTGTCAAAAACTGCATGTTATTGGTATAGTGACAGGCAGGGAGATCAATGGAATAGAATTGAAGACCCAGAAATGAACCAACACACCTATGGTCACATGATTTTTGACAAAGGAGCTAAAATCATCCAGTGGAAAAAAGACAGCATTTTCAATAAATGGTGCTGGTTCAACTGGCGGCTAGCATGCAGAAGAATGCAATTCAATCCATTCTTATCTCTTTGTACTAAGCTCAAGTCCAAGTGGATCAAGGACCCTCACATAAAACAAGACACACCGAAACTAATAGAAAACAAACTGAGGAAGAGCTTTGAGCACATGAGCACAGGGGAAAATTTCCTGAAGAGAACACCAATAACTTATGCTCTAAGATCAAGAATTGACAAATGGAACCTCATAAAATTGCAAAGTTTCTGTAAGGCAAAGGACACTGCCAATAGGAAAAAATGGCAACCATCAAATTTGGAAAAGATCTGTACCACCCCTAAATCCCATTCCACAGAGGACTAATATCCAATATATACAAAGAACTCAAGAAGTTAGACTCCAGAGAGTCAAATAACCCTATTAAAAATGGGGTACAGAGTTAAAGAATTTTCACCTGAGGAATATCGAATTACTAAGAAGCACCTAAAGAAATGTTCAACATCCTTAGTTATCAGGGAAATGCAAATCAAAATAACCCTGAGATTTCACCTCATACCAGTCAGAATGGCTAAGATCAAAAACTCAGGAGACAGCAGGTGGTGGGCAGGATGTGGAGAAAGAGGAACACTCCTCCACTGCTGGTGGGATTGCAAACTGGTACAACCACTCTGGGAATTAGTCTGGCGGTTCCTCAGAAAACTGGGCATGATACTACCAGAAGATGCCATTATACAACTCCTGGGCATATACCCAGAGAATTCCCCAGCATGTAATCAGGATACATGCTCCACTATGTTCATAGCAGCCCTATTTATAATAGCCAGAAGCTGGAAAGAACCCAGATGTCCCTTAGCGGAGGAATGGATACAGAAAATGTGGTATATTTACACAATGGAATACTACTCAGCTATTAAAAACAGTGCATTCATGAAATTCTTAGGCAAATGTATGGAACTAAAAAATATCATCCTTAGTGAGGTAACCCAATCACAAAAGAACACACATGGTATGCAGTCACTGATAAGTGGATATTTGCCCAGAAGCTCAGAATACCCAAGACAAAATTCACATAACAAATGATGCCCAAGAAGAAGGAAGGAGATGCCCCTGGTTCTGGAAAGGCTTGATGCAGCAGTGTAGGGGAATACCAGGACAGGGAAGTGGGAGGGGGTTGATTGGGGAACAAGGGGAAGGGAGAAGGCTTATAGGACTTTTGGGGAGGGGGGACCAGGAAAGGGGAAATCATTTGAAATGTAAATAAAGAATATATCTAAGAAAAAAAATAAAACAAAACACCCGTTTCAACAGAGAGAAAGATTCAAAGCATAGAGCTGTGGAGCAAGAGACATAGACAGTAAATAGACAAAGATGAATGTGTTTGTGTATTTTTCTCTATTATGAATGAGGTTGAGCCTGGCACATTTGAGAATGAAGGGAACATTCACTTATGAAAAGGTGAACTGGGGTCAAATTATTAAAGACCTTGGCTATTTGACATCGATTAGATCTCAATACTGTAAAAATGTCAAACTGAATCTTTTGGACTTTAGCATTGACAGAATAAAAGTAAAATGGAAAAGAAAAAGAAAAAAAAGCAAAGATGGTTGAAGTCTGTGCTTTAATCAATTTAACATTAAATCCTGAAAAAAAAGTTAAACCTATTAATAGAATTCTCTAACCATGAGAATTGTCTCACAGTTCATATAAAAACTAATACTTAAAATGTAGTAAGCATTACACTGGCTGGTCTACCAGAGTGGCAACAGGAAGAGTGTAGGAGACAGACAAGCAGAAGGTCTGCTGGGAAACAATCTCTCCTAGAAATGGCTGCAGAAACAAGACCTGAAAAATTGCAATAACAAGAGACATGCTAATGTGGAACAAGGGAAATTTACAGGGTCCCTTCCAAAGACAAAGAACTACACGCAGTTAATGATTACTGAGAGTCAGGCGAATTAGCCCTTCCCAGAGATGAGCTCCCTTATTGGTTATTCAGTACAGTACAAAGAGTTCATGCTTGGAACTATATACACATACACACAAACAGAATTGAACTCATCAGGTTGTATTTAAATATATGTGTATAAAATTATTATGTTATGTAGTATTGTATATAATATGTATTATAACACATACATACTATATATGTAATTATTTTATATGTAATAATAAACCAAAAAGGCAATTAATTTAAGTGGGACATGAATAGGTTGGAGAGAAGGTACCTAGGAATGTCTGGAGGGAAGAAAGGGAAGGGGGATTCATATAATTATATTTTTAATTAAAATATAGAACAAATGTTGAACTAAAAGCTATAATTCATGTGCACATATGATGACTAGCATAAGTTGCTCAGGTTTTAAGAGACTTTGTCTCATCTTTCAGTAGAGTGAGAATTTAGATTACAGCAGATTTATATATATATATATATATATATATATATATATATGTGTGTGTGTGTGTGTGTGTGATATACCTTTACCTGAGTTACTTCTAACAGGTACTTAACAGTGATTGTTGGCCAAGTCTTAAACCACATAAAGAACCACTTTAAGTTCTGGGAACCTATCCTAAAAAGATAAATATTCCTGTAACAGAAACATACACACATTGATATCTTTAAAAAATTGAGAATTTAGAAATAAAAATAACTTAAATGACTAGCGATATAAGGGCAATATTAAAATGAAATAAGGTAAGCTATGAAATAAAATGTACTTTTTTAAAAGATAGGATTCAGGTTGGCTTTTTTCAATCACAACAAAAGGAAGCTGAAATCAATAATAAATAAATAAAAATAAAAGTATACCTACAAACATGGAAACCTAAAATCCTCACTTTTGAACACCAAATAGACCTAAGGAAAAAGTAATCTTAAATTTCATATGTAACTATAAACGACCTAAATAGTGAAACAAACTTTACAAAAAAGTAAATAAAACTTCAGTTATCATAATAGATTTCAAAATTTATAGCAAATCTAATTAAAATAGTATCATTCTGACATTAAAACAACCAACTAGAAGAAAAAAATAAACCCATATTTACATGAAAAATTTATATTCTAAGTGAGTGAAGAAAAATATACAATAAGAAATAAATATCTTCGGTACATGTTGTTGAGAAAACATAACACTCACAAGAAAGACTGAATTAAAACCATATTTTATACCACATAAAACATACTGAGTTATTTAACATAAGATCTGAAGACCAAATACCTAGAAGAATACTATGTAAGAAAATATCTCATGGTGATTTCAGCCATGAGCTCTTTATTATGACATGAAAATTACAAACAACAAATTCAGGAAAGGACAATAAGGAGGTCAGTTAACAAAATAGACTCTACTGAGCAGCAGAAATCAACTACAGAACATACTGTCAATCAATCTTCAGAATAAAAGTAAATGTTTGCAAACAATACAGTAAGTAGTTCCTGCAATTCAACTTTAAAAAGTAAATAACAAAAGGAACAAATGCAAAATGTAAAAACAGTAACTTGAACAAACAACAGTGAAAGGATTTGAACTGAAACTTTAAAAGCAGCAAATACCAGGTGATCAATGATTATCCAAAAAGCAGCAACACAATCAATCATCAAAAGAAAATGTAGAACTGAAATACACAGTGCAATTCACCCTACACTTACTGGGAGGACCACCATTTAAAATGTTCGTGCTTGTGTGTGTGTGTGTGTGTGTGTGTGTGTGTGTGTGTGTGTGTGTGTGTGTGATGTGTGTGTGTGTGTGTGTGTGTGTGTGTGATGTGTGCGTGTGTGTGTTAAAGAATTCAGAAAAGAGGTTGAGACTGTGAAATATTTGATTGTAGCTAATAGAATGTAAGTTGGTACAACTGCAATGAAAATGATAGTAACAGTTTCACAAAACAAAAAATATGTGAATATAGAACTGATATCTGATTCAGTTACAATATTTTTTGGTAAAATGCCCAAAGACATCACAATAGACAAAGTAAAGAAACAACATAAAGGCTCATTTACAGGAAAGTGATAAAGAAAATGTGGTTCATCGGCAATGCTGTAACTCAGCATTTACAAAGGAGTCAGGCCAATCATAAAAACATGGTAAACCTGAGGTAGTTCTTCAAATGGAAGGACAAGACTATAATCCTACTCATGGGACATTTGGAACAGTCAGACTCAGAGAAGCGAGACAATGACTGTCATGCTTGGGTATCAGAAAACAGAGAGATGATGTTCAATGAAAAACATAAGCCCCGAGGAGTAGAAGAATAAATTATAAGCAAAGTGCTGTACACCAGAATCCCAATAATGCATTATGCTATTAAAAGACAAGAGAGTGGGGTATTAGAAAAAGTGTAGTATTAGAAGAATAATAAAAGACATGGGAAGAAATAATAAGTGTTATTATAGAATGAATTAACCAAACATAAAACAACATAACAGAAACTCACAAACAAAATTAAATAAAATAACTATAGGGTTTCAGTTTAATACGACTGTGACTGTCTTGGTTACCAAGGACACTGTACCATGCACATGACCCTGGCATGTATCAGAGGTTAAAAAGCTGTTAATACAGTCAGTCAAGTGTTCCATGCTCACCACCCATGATGAGGGAACTATTTCTCAATTAGCATTTGGCATGTCAATGGTGCTTGAGGAGAGTCATGGGCTGAGGGTAGGGGCACTTTTATCTAACCAAATGCTCTGCCTTGTAGTGTAGGGATCTTTCTACTATATAGCTGCTTAAGACATGCTTGTCAGTGAGTCACCAATAAATTGTATTTTGAGCAATCACAGGTTTGTTTCTTTGTTTTCTTCAGTACCATTAGCTGTGGTTGGTTGTTTTTGTACAACTAAAATGCTAATCATATTTATTTTATATGTCAAAACTAAGACAAACTAATATGTGTTGTTAGAAGCCTCTGTTGGGCTCAGCCCATGTCCAGATTGCCCAAAAGAACTGTAAGCTCTAAAACCACTTTTCAATCAGCCCTTCTTTCTCATCTCCAAGCCTCTATTTTCTAGTATTAATAAGTTGGCTTTCTAAAGCAGAGAAAAGAAACTCTGATATTTCACTAGAATCCATGTGATAATAAAATAGTTTGTGATCTTATAAAGAAAGTTTCTGTATTTTAATTCTGACATCACCTCTTGGCTGAATAATCTTCCCTTTTATTTAAAATCAAAAAGACCAATATCTCTCATTTACATGACATATTTAACATTTTTTTGTCTATCCATAATCTAGATAAGATTTAGTGCTAGTACAAATAGAATCTTCAGCTTCAGTAGCTTCATTCCTTAAACTGGTTACAAAAAGCACAAATATCTGAGTTACTATTTCAAAATCTATTGCCTTTGTGTGATAATAAAAATTAGTGGCCCTCCAACAAACCAGGAACAGTCAGGTTGTTCTCTTGGGGGAAGCCCACCTGATCATTGTGGATGATGTTTGTGACGTGTTTTTGGATTCAGTTTGTCAGTATTTCATTATTTGTCCCTTATTCATAAGGGAAACTGGTCTGCGTTTGTTGAGTCTTGATCCACTTGCAAATACTTCACATGCTTTTGATATCCCAACAGTCCACTTCAGTAGTGTCAGGATAGCAGTAGCAATGGAATGACCTAGCAGAGACAGTCAAGCCTCAGTTGAATTGAAGATCAGAGAAAGACCAAGACCAAGCATTATATAGCTCTACCAGTAAGCCCTTCTCACTGCCACTGAGTCTTATTTATACTTTCTTTGAATATCACATGTCCTGCATGGGTCTTGCCTCAGCATGTGAGTCTGTCTCAGCTGAAAGCTCTCTGCCAATCTGTCTGAGTCGTAGGACACAGCAAGAAACTGGCAGCACACCATCAAAAGTCTTTTTGGTGCATTTCTCTCTAAGAAGTCCTTACGAAAGGAGCTCAACTTTGCAATGTAAGTCATATGTGTCCTTAGCAAAGCATCCTTTGTCATGTGTCTTTATGTGCTTGTTTTAGAAAAAGATCTTTTCACATGTGTCTGCTTTAGCAAAATGTCCCTTTACTGCATCCCTTTTAGAAAAACACTCCATTATGTGTTTGTCCATAAAACACCATCAAACAAAGTGACATTCCAAAGAACCCTTAAGTTTCTACTTCAGAACCATCTATTGGTTTTGTTTATTCTTTGTATTGTTCTCTTTGTTTCTAATTGATTTATTTCAGTCCAGAGTTTGATTATTTCCTGTTGTCTATTTTTCTTGGGAGATATTTTAGGACCATTTAATTCACAACATCAGTTAGTTTCATTATTTCTCTGTTTAGTTTCTATTACTACTCTTGATTTATATACTATGGCTTCTGGTTTCTGGGTTAAGAAGGAATCTGGTTTCATGCTTAAACTATGTTGGAGATAGAGAAATGACCAACTACTTATAGCAGTCACGGACATGGAAGAGAGTTGCATGGTCTAGACAGAAGAAGAAGGAAGAAGGTCAAATGTAAACATATTTGGAGATCATAAAACTAAAAACAGAAATGAGAGATATCAGGTCAGAAAGATAAAAAGAGAAAAATATTTTTTCTTCGATTGATCCAAAGATATGATGATTTCTCATCCACCCAGAAACAAAGCTCTGGCTCATACAGTAGCTTGCCATGAAGACCCATGAAATTAAGACTACAGCAAACCAAAAGAGCCCAATTAAAAATGGGATGCAGAGCTAAACAGAATTTTCAACAGAGGTACCTCGAATAGCCAAGAAGAACTTAAAGAAATAGTCAACATCCATTATCACCAGGGATATACAAATCAAAACAACCCTGAGATCTCATCTTACATAAGTCAGGATGGTGAAAACCAAAAACTCAATTGAAAACACATGCTGGTGAGGATGTGGAGAAAGGGGACACTCTCCCATAACTGGTGGGATTGCAAACTTGAAAATCCACTCTGGAAGTCAATCTCACAGTTTCTTAGAAATTTGGAAATAGTTCTACCTCAAGACCCAGCTACACCACTCCTGGGCATATACCCAAAAGATGCTCTACCATACCATATGGATACATGTTCTACTATGTTCATAACAGCCTTATTCATGATAGCCAGAAAGTGGAAACAACCCAGATTCCCTCAACTGAAGAATGGATATAGAAAATGTGGTTCATTTGTACAATGGAATACTATATCCAGCTATTAAAAACAAAGACATTACAAATGGATGAACCTAGAGTGGGGTAAACCAGACACAAAAGAACATGCATGATATGTATTCACTGATAAGTAGATATTATCCATAAATTACAGAATACTCATGATACACCCCACAGAGCCAAAGAAGTTAAACAAGAAGGAAGGTCCAAGCGAGGATGCTTGAATCACACTTGCAGGGTGAAGCAAAATAATCATAGAAGGCAGAAAGAGGGAGGAAGTTGGGTGGTAAAGGGAAGGGAGAAGGGAATGGGAGTTAGGATCAGATGTGCAGAGAGACTGGAGAGAGACCCAGAGGACCAGGAGAATGAATGAAAATCTGTAGCTGCTGGGTGTGGGGTGCCAGGCCAATCTTTAGGAAGTCCCCAAAACCTGAGATGAGAGAGGCTCCCAGGAGTCAATGTGGGTGACTTTAGCCAAGATGCCTAGCAGTTGGGACATGCAACCAGAAGAGGCTACCTTCTGTAGTCAGGCAGAAACCCGAGTGGAACAATAGAGAGACCAACCCACCCATCAATCTTCCAATACAAAATTTGTCCTGTCAAAAAGAAATGCAGAGACAAAGATGGAGCAGATACTGAAGGAGTCACCAACCAATAACCAGCCAAACTTGAAACTCATCCCATGAGCAAACACCAATCCCTGACCTTTTAATAATATTCTGTTTTGCTTGCAGACAAGAACCTAGAATAACTTTCTTCTGAGAGACTCTACCCAGTAGTTGACTGAAACAGTTGCAGATATTTACAGCCAAACATTGGATGGAGGTCTGGGACTCTTATGAAAAAGTTGGAAGATGGAGTGAAAGCCATGTAGGGGATGAAGATCCCACAGGAGGACCAGCAGAATCAATTAACCTGGACCTGTGGAGGCTCTCAAAGACTGAGCCACCAGCCAAAGAACACACACTGGCTTGAACAAGGACCCTGGCACATATGTAGCAGATGTGCTTCAGCTTGATCACCATGTGGGCCACCCGACACCTGGTACTGAGGCTCTCCCTAAAGCTGTAACCTAACTGTGATAGCTGTTTCCCAATGAGGCTGTCTTGTCTGGCCTCAGTGAGGGAGGATGTGCCAACCCTAGCAGAGACTTAATGTACCAGGGTAGCAGATACTGGAGGTGGGGGGCACCCTCTCAGAGGAGAAGGGAAAGGGTAATGGAGAGAGGATCTCTTTGAGGAGGGACTGGAAGGAGGGCAGCATTTAATGTAACTAACTAATTAATTAATTAATTTAAAAATATATGAAAAATATCAAAACAATTGTCTTTAAATTTTTAATGAAATAAAGACTACTAAATTATTTTCTAAGATATTAATTCCCCTGAACAAAGAAATATTAGGTGCAGGAATTTAGTGTCAGTATAAAAGCAATTATTATTTCTTAGAAAATTTCATACTGTGTATCTAAACCTATCCATCCTTAAATCCTCCCATAATATCCTCCCAGACCTCTCTTCCCTCATTTTCTAGTACTCTTATTTTTTTAGTAAGAGACTTTGTTATCTTCCAAGCATCTAACTAGCTCCACTGACTTACACAATCTTCCCATCCCTCTTCCTTAATGTCCCCTGAGCTTTAAGTGTAGGGTTGTGCTGTAAATGTATTAATTGGGACAGACATGCCATAGTTAGTTGAACTCTGGGGTTTGACCAGTGTGACTTTCCATGATAATCTTAATCTACTGCAAAATGTAGCTTCTATGATGAGAAATGAGAGCTACAATCTTCAGTACGTATAATGGATAAATATTTAAATTAAAGATTGTACTGATTTCGGAACCTGGAAGTAGTAGACTGATCTCCATAAACCATAACCTCACTAGCCACAGGTATTTGGTTAAATTTATAGGGCTAGGCATGAATTTGCTCCTATTGATCTGGCCATAAGGCCAATTAGGTGACTGTTATTACCGCAATGGTGTGTCTTCTTTTTTTTTTTCCTAAGTTTTTTTATTTACATTCAAAATCATTCTCCCTTTCCCGTTTCCTCCCTCCCCGAAAGTCCCATGAGCCCCCTTCCCTCCCTCTTTTCCCCATTCAACCCCCTCTCGCTTCTCTGTCCTGGCATTCCCCTACATCCAGTCTTTCCAGGACCAGGGGTCTCTCCTTCCACCTTCTTGGAAATCTATTGATATGCGAATTGTGTCTAGGGTATTCCGAGATTCTGGGTTAATATCCCCTTATCAGTGACTGCATACCATA
The DNA here is from genome assembly GCA_036184795.1 of Tokudaia tokunoshimensis. NCBI lineage: Eukaryota > Metazoa > Chordata > Mammalia > Rodentia > Muridae > Tokudaia > Tokudaia tokunoshimensis. The sequence continues at coordinate 28,938,111 of BTHU01000010.1, read as the reverse complement.
TGTGTTCTTTTGTGATTGGGTTACCTCACTAAGGATGATATTTTCAAGTTCTGATCATTTGCCTAGGAATTTCGTGAATTCATTGTTTTTAATTGCAGAGTAGTATTCCATTGTGTAAATATACCTCATCTTCTGAATCCATTCCTCCGTTGAGGGACATCTGGGTTCTTTCCAGCTTCTGGCTATTATAAATAAGGCTGCTATGAACATAGTGGAGCATGTGTCCTTATTGCATGCAGGTAAAGCCTCTGGGTATATGCCCAGGAGTGGTATAGCCGGATCCTCTGGGAGTGTCATGCTCAGTTTTCTGAGGAACCACCAGACTGCTTTCCAGAGTGGTTGTATCAGCTTGCAATCCCACCAGCAGTGGAGGAGTGTTCCTCTTTCTCCACATCCTCGCCAACAACTGCTGTCTCCTGTGTTTTTGATCTTAGCCATTCTGACTGGTGTGAGATGGAATCTCAGGGTTGTTTTGATTTGCCTTTCCCTAATGAC
>BTHU01000010.1:28877616-28932616 GCA_036184795.1 Tokudaia tokunoshimensis | reverse complement strand
TGTTTGGCAGGTAACGAACATTCACAGGTCGTGCACACCTAGCATCATTGCCAAAGTTGCTTTGCACTCTAAGCACTAACAGTTCTTTAGAGACGTACAGAAGGGAGCGTCTCTGCTCTTATACTGAAGGAAAGGTGTAGTAGAGGGTAAGCAGGGAATTAGACATATGGAAATTTAAGATCTTAGATTTCAGTTACATCTCTGTCGTTAGCTGGCTGTATGATTTTAGAAAGGTTGACTCAATTTCCAATTTTCTACTCTGGCCTCTGACATGTATTAGAAGTAAGGAACACACTATGAAAGCAACACATCCACTCCGTGGGGAGTGAATTGCTCAAGAGGGTTTACCAGCCCTTCTCTAATAGAATTTCAGTGATGAATTATACGTGATATTGTGTGTAGATGTATCAGATCCATTGTCAGTTCTAATATTGCTGTGCTGTTCCTCTAACCTCTGCCTCAGCAGTGTGGAAATATTTGGGGCTCATGAAATTCTCCTGATCGATAGAGGTTTCTTTACTGCCTATAGGCCGTGGCACTGTCTATATATCTTGCCAATTTACACGTGAACCTGAGTACCAACTGAGAAAGAGTCTGTTAATGGACTTTCACCATAGTAATAATAGGTCATTTCTTTATTGGAAGCCCTTGGTGTAGATCTGTTCATGCACCACTGGATAGTATTATAGACTGAATGTCTATGTACACCCAGACTACACAGTTTTATTTTGTTTTGTTTTTAAATACTAATTTGCTTTTTGTTGTTGTTGTGATGAAACAGTGACCAAAAGAAATTTGGGAAGGGAAAGGTTTATTTGACTTGTACTTCCACATCCTAGTCCATCTTTATAGGAAGTCAGAGAAAGACCTGAAACAGAGACAGTGGAGAAGTGCTGGTTGCTGGTTAGCTCCCCATGTCTTGCTCGGTTTGCTTTCCTTTATCTTTTTTTTTTGTGGATATTTTATTTATTTACATTTCAAATGATATCCCCATTCACAATTTCCCCCCCACCAGAAACCCCCTATCCCATCCTCCTCTCCTCATTCCATGAGGGTGTGCCCACACCCACCCACCCACTCCTGTTTCCCCACCCTCACATTCCCCTACACGGGGGCGTCAAGACTTCATGGGACCAAGGGCCTCTTATCCCATTGATGCCATCCTCTGCTACATATACAGCTGGAGCCATGGGTCCCTCCATGTGTACTCCTTGGTTGGTGGTTTAGACCCTAAGAGTTCTGGTTGGTTGTTATTGTTGTTCTTTCTGCAGTGTTAAAAAGCAAAACAAAACAAAACAAACAAAAAAAAAACCCTTCGACTTCTTCAGTCCTTTTTCGAACTCCTCCATTGGTGACCCCGTGATCAGATCAATGGTTGGCTGTGAGCATCTGCCTCTGTATATATCAGGCTCTGACAGAGCCTCTCAGGAGAAGGCTCCTTTCAACAAGCACTTGTTGGCATCCTCAATAGTGACTGGGGTTTGGTGACTGTATATGAAATGGATCCCTAGATAGGGTAATCATACCCAAAAGATACTCCAACATATAACAAGGACACATGCTCCACTATGTTCATAGCATCCTCGTTTATAATAGCCAGAAGCTGGAAAGAACCCAAAGGTCCTTCAACAGAAGAATGGATACAGAAAATGTGATTATATTTACACAATGGAGTACTTCTCTGCTATTAAAAATAATGAATGCATGAAATTCTTAGGCAAATAGATGGAACTAGAAAATATCATCCTGAGTGAGGTAGCCCAATCACAATAGAACACACACAGTATGCACTCACTGATAAGTGGATATTAGCTCAAAAGCTCAGAATACCCAAGATACAATTCACAGACTACATGAAGCTCAAGAGAAAAAAGACCAAAGTGTGGGTGTTTCAGTCCTTAGAAGGGGTAACAAAATACTCATGGGAGCAAATACAGAGACAAAGCATAGAGCAGAGACTGAAGGAAATGCCATTCACTTTGCATTCTTACAGAACACACAACCACCACCCAGGGATGCCTGCAATGAGCTAGGCCCTCTCATATCAATCATTTAACCAAGAAAATATTCCACGGACATTCCTGTAAGACAATCTTATGGAATCTAATGAAAATAATTCCTTTTGTTAAAAAAATATTTTTTTATTTATTTTTTCATTTATTTATTTACACTCCATATTTTATTCCCCTTTCAGTTTACCCTCTGATGATTCCACATCTCATACCTCCTCCCCAGAGTCCTGTCTCCATGAGGATGTCTCCACCTACCAGCCCCCACCCCACCAGACCTCTAATCTGCCTGGGGCCTTCAGTCCCTTGAGGGTTAGGTGCATCTTCTCTGACTGAACCCAGACCCAGCTGTCCTCTGCTGTATATGCGTTGGGAGATTCCTATTAGCTGGTGTATGCTGCCTAGTTGGTGATCCAATGTCTGAGAGATCTCAGGGATCCAGGTTAATTGAGACTGCTGGTCCTCCTACAGGGTCACCCTCCTCCTCAGCTTCTTCCAGCTTTTCCCTAATTCAACCACAGGGGTGAGCAACTTCTGTCCATTGTTGGGTGCAAATATCTGCATCTGACTCTTCCAGCTGCTTGTTGGGTCTTCGGAAGTGCAGTCATGCTAGGTCCCATTTCTGTGAGCACTCCATAGTCTCAGTGATAGTGTCAGGCCTTGGGGCCTCCCCTTGAGCTGGATCCTACTTTGGGTCTGTCACTAGATCTTCTTTTCCTCAGGCTTCTCTCCATTTCCATCCCTGAAGTTTTTTTCAGACAGGAACAGCTATGGGTCAGAGTTTTGACACTGGGATGGCAACCCAATCCCTCACTTGATACCCTGATTTTCTGCTGGCAATGAACTCTACAAGTTCCCTCTCCCCACTGTAGGGCATTTCATCTAAGATTCCTCCCTTTGATTCCTGAGAGTCTTTCACCTCTCAGGTCTCTGGTACATTCTGGAGGGTAACCCCAACCTCCTACCTCCCTAGGTTGCCTTTTTTCCATTCTTTTTGCTGGCCCTTAGGGCTTCAGTCCTTTTCCCCCACCCAATACCATATTATATTCTCCTCTTCCCCCACCTCCCCATCTACTTTCCCTCACAGATCCTGTCTACCCCCCCCCCTTTGTAATGCTTTCTTCTCCCTCCCAAGTGGAACTGAGGCATTCTCACTTGGGCCCTTCAGCTTGTTGACCTTTTTGAGTTCTGTAGGCTACATCTTGGGTATTCTGTACATCTTTTAGCTAATATCCACTCATTTGTGAGCACATACCATGCATGTCCTTTGGAATCTGAGTTACCTCACTCAGGATGATATTTTCTAGTTCTATCCATTTGCCTGCAAACCTCAGGATGCCCTAGTTCCTAATAGCTGAGTAGTATTCCATTGTGTAAATGAACCACATTTTCTGTATCCATTCTTCTGTCAGGGGACATCTGGGTTGTTTCCAGTTTCTGGCTATCACAAACAAGACCACTATGAACATAGTGGAACACATGCCTGCTGGGAGCCAGACCCAGCAGAGGTGTTCTTTCTTCTTGGTTCTTCTTAAGGCATACAAGGGGGGAAGAGCGTCAGCGGGGGTAAGACTGAGTCTTATGGAAAATTCAGGGTTGCTGTATAATAAAAAGTTTACTTATCTAAGTCTAAGTTACTATGCTACTGTAGTTGACCTGTCTTCTATAATCCTCTGAGGCCAGAAACTGCAGTTTCTGGCATTTAGCACCTCTTCCTCAAACTGCTAAAGATTAGGTAAATGCCTTTGTACTGTCTCCACAGGAACTGCTGGGCTCTAACTTTCAGCCTGCTAATCAGAAGCAGGGAGAAAAATGGGACACTTAGAGAAGTGGTTAATGAGTTTATTACTAAGTTGTAAAAAGTTTCCTATGAAAGCTATCTAAGAGGGAAAAGTGGAAAGATCCTAAGTGGAGAAAGGGAAAAATTCTTCTAAGTGGGGAAAGGTAAAAAGTGAGGGGGGGAGAGAGAAAGAGAGAGGGAGGAAGAGATAGAGAGAGAGAGAGAAAGAGAGAGAGAGGAGAGGAGAGGAGAGGAGAGGAGAGGAAAAGAGAAGAGAAGAGAAGAGAAGAGAAGAGAAGAGAAGAGAAGAGAAGAGAAGAGAAGAGAAGAGAGATGAGAAGAGATTGAGAATGAGAATGAGAGATGGTTCTCTCTTTTGTCTTCAGTACTTATACATCTTTCAGAATACATGATCACTTGTTACAAGTTCATCACAAGTTCACACAAAAATCAAACCATAAATTGAAATAGAAGTTTATAACAGAGAATGTTTACATGCATATCCATTAGGAGTAAATATCTAGCTAAACATCTACCATTTGCCTTCTCTACAGGTTCGTAGAAAGTTTAACACCATAACTAAGTTATAAGTGAAGTTTTGTATAGATAAACGCAGTCAATATTTTATCTTCTGTCCTAGCACCTATAATAAATTGTTTGTTCCCTTTTTATGACCTTTGCTTAATTGTTTTACAACCTCTTGGAATGTGCTCTGAGTAGGAGAAAGTCTGGTTTCCATCTAAGAGCAATTAACTTGTGACACTTGGGAGACTGGCAGAGTTCTCATTGCAGTTTTGACGATCAGAAAAGGACCTAATAGCAGTCCCACTATAAAAGAGCTTAATAATCACAGATATAATTTTAGGAATTCTTATAGGATCATCATTAAAACTTAAGTCATCTATTTGTCTATATAGCACCATGATAAGATGGTACATCTTCGTGGATCTGCAGAGATCTTCTCCAAAGGGGTGTGCAGTTAGTTATTGATTATTATATATGTATAATAATAACAGGAAAAGCATATTAATAGCAGGAATCTTTCTTAAAATTAGTGCCCCACAGCCTTGTTAAATGAGGGCTCACCTGTTGCAGATTATATAATAATCTGAAGCAGGCCATTTCAGAATGATCACCTGCTAGTATATTAGCTTGTCCATTATGGCTCCCAACACATGCCCCCGTGGCAGGGTGGGGAATCTTTGGGGTATATTCCCAAGAGTCATATAGCTGGGTCTTCGGGTAGATCTATTTCTAATTTTCTGAAGAACCTCCAGATTCATTTCCAGAGCAGTTGTAACAGTTTGCAAAACCACCAGCAATGGAGGAGAGTTCCTCTTTCTCCACATCCTCACCAACATGTGTCGTCACCTAAGGTGACTGAGGGCTAATATCCAAAATTTATATATATATACATATATATATATATATATACACATATATATATGTATATATATATATATACATACATACATACATACATACATACATACATACTCAAGAATCTAACCACCAAAAAAACCAAAGAACCCAATCAAAAGATGGGGTATAGAACTAAACTGAGAATTTCAACAGAGGAATCTTGAGTGGCTGACAAGCACCTAAAGATATGTCCAAAGTCCTTAGTGATCAGAGAAATGCAAATCCAAACAACCATGTATTCTACCTTATACCAATCAGAATGACTAAGATAGAAACCATTACTTAATTGAGATTCCTGCTCCCAAGTGACTTCAGTTTATGTGAAATTGACCAAAAGTAACCACTAGAGGTTGCTTCTGAAGATATGACCAGTAATGAAGCAATTTAATTTCAATGAAATCATAAGAGTAGTTCTGTAGTACTGCTTGAGGTCTGGGATAGTGATTCCCCGAGAAGTTCTTTTACTGTTGAGAATAGTTTTAGCTATCCTAGGTCTTTTGTTATTCCAAATGAATTTGAGAATTGCTCTTTCTAACTCTATGAAGAATTGAGTTGGGATTTTGATGGGGATTACATTGAATCTGTAGATGGCTTTTGGCAAGATGGCCATTTTTTAGTATATTAGTCCTGTCAATCCATGAGCATGGGAGATCTTTCTATCTTCTGAGGTATTTTTCGATTTCTTTCTTCAGAGACTTGAACTTCCTGTCATCCAGATCTTTCACTTGTTTGGTTAGAGTCAAACCAAGATACTTTATGTTGTTTGTGACTATTGTGAAAGGTGTCATTTCCCTAATTTCTTTCTCAGTCTGTTTATCCTTTGAGTATAGGAAAGCTACTGATTTGTTTGAGTTAATTTTATATCTGGCCACTTTGCTGAAGTTGTTTGTCAGCTATAGGATTACTCTGGTGGAGTTTTTTAGGTCATTTAATTATACTATCTTATCATCTGCAATAGTGACAATTTGAATTCTTCCTTCCCAATTTGTATCCCTTTGACCTCCTTTTGTTGTCTAGTTACTCTAGCTAGAACTTCAAATACTATATTGAATAGATATGGAGAGGACAGTCTTGTCTAGTCCCTGATTTTAGTGGGATTGCTTCAAGTTTCTCTCCAACATCAAGTTTGATGTTGTTTGCTGTATATTGCTTTTACTATGTTTAGGTATGGGCCTTGAATTCCTGATCTTCCCAAGGCTTTTATCATGAAAGATGCTGAATTTTGTCAAATGTTTTAACTAAAGAGTACACATGGAGTTACCCATGGCTCCAGATGAATAGGCAGCAGAGGATGGCCTTGTTGGACATCAAAAGGAGGAGAAGCCTTTGGTCCTGGGAAGGCTCGATGTTGCAGTGTAGGGGAATACCAGGACACAGAAGCAGGAGTAGGTTGATTGGGGAAGAGTGGGAGGGGAGATGGGTTATGAGATTTTGGGGGGTAATACCAAGAAAGGGGATAACATTTGAAATGTAAATAAAGAATATATCTAATAAAAATTTAAAAAATCAAATCAAATCAATCGATCAATAAAAAATAAAAAAAAAAAAAGAGTGGGTCTGTGACCCAACATGACTAGTGTCCTTATTTAAAATGACACCAGGAAACCACCAAACACCCTTCTTCCTCTTCTTCTTCTTCTTCTTCTTCTTCTTCTTCTTCTTCTTCTTCTTCTTCTTCTTCTTCTTCTTCTTCTTCTTCTTCTTCTTCTTTTTCTTCTTCTTCTTCTTCTCCTCCTCCTCCTTCTCCTCCTCCTTCTTCTCCTTCTCCTTCTCTCCTCCTCTTCCTCCTGCTGCTCTTCCACCTTCTTTTCCTCCTCCTCTCCCTCCTCTTCCTCCTTCTCTTCCTCCTCCTTTCTTCTCCTCCTCCTGCTTCCATCTCTCTCACTCTCCATTCCTTACTTTTCCTCCCTCCTTCTCTTGCTCTCTTTTTTCTCCCACTCCTTACTATTCCCCAAGACCATCATTCTATGCACACAAACAACAGATCAAGTGATCATGTAGCAAGAAAGCTAGGAAGAGAGGCAATATCTGCTCAGAGATCCTTCCACATCATAAGGTCTACTCACCAATGCCTGTGATTTGAGCCTGAATTTCTAATATATTGAACTGAAAGAAAACACATTTATGCTATTTAAGCTTCTCAGTCTATGATACTTTGTTTTGGAAATCTTTGGGTAGGTACAACAATGTGTCAGAATAACCTATAAACAATGGAAATGTATGATTTAGAGTTCTGGAATCAAGGAGATCCAAGATCAAGAGTCCAATAAGCTCAGCATCTGTCAAGGCTTCTCTCTGTCCCCTAGACATACAATAGATGATGCCACACTATAGCTTCAGGTTCCAAAGAAGCCAGAAAGAAGTCCTTCAAAGCCTTTTAAATTTTAGTATTTGACTTTATAGTATTTCAAGCTGATTCCAAACTCATGATTCTCCTGCTCCAGCCTCCCAAGTACCATGATTTCAGTCACTGTAAACCACATTGCTTCAAGCCTCTTTTATAAGGGTATCAATCCCATTCACGAAGATTGAGTCTTCCTGATCTAATCACTTTCTAAGAGACCTACATATTAATATTCCTGCATGAGGGACAAGGATCAGCATGAGTTTGAGAGGTAGGATACAAACTTGAGAACACAGCAAACTTTCAGGCTCAAACATAACTCTTAGACTTTGCTACCACTGATAATTATCAGATCATTGACTGGGACAGTAGCTTTCATCATCAGAACCAAGGCAAACAGTAGTCAAAGTCAGTTCTTTTCATTCCATTTCTGCCTTCACACCAATTCCTTCACTTTTCCAGCATTCCAGATGACAAAGTACCTCAATCTTGAGATTTCTTTTTTAATCTCTTTATATTCGAAAGAGGAGAGAGAGAGAGAGAGAGAGAGAGAGAGAGAGAGAGAGAGAGAGAGAGAGAGAGAGAGAAAAGGAGAGGGAGCATGCATTTGAATGTGTGTTTATGAAAGTGTGTGTGTGTGTGAGTGTGTGTGTGAGAATTTATATGTATGAGAGTGTGTGAGGGTGTGTACGCATGTACTGGCATACAACAGGGGTGCCACTTTGCGTTTGATGTTTGATGTCAGAGGAAAACTTGACAAAGTAATTTCTCTCCCCTTCACCAGGAGGGGTCCAAAGATTGAACTGAGGTTGCCAGGCTTGAAAGCAAGCATGTTTGCTTACTGAGCCACCTCATAACACCAATGCTGAGATTTCTTAAAGTGGGAGAAATTCCTGGAGAAAATGATTGTTTTGACCAATCAAAACATTAAAAAAAATACCAATTCTGGGGTAGGTAATGCTTATTAAAATAAATTTTAAAACTAAATTATGGGACTTTTTCATAACATTCTATTAAATTTGTGCCTTCCTAACTCTAAAGGAAGACTTGTTTACAGAATCTGAAGGAGAGAGAAATCAGGGTAAGAGCTAATGTTTCATACATTGCTACGTGGTATACCAGATTTGTTTGGTAGATAGTGGTAAACAAGTTCCTTAAATTTCCAAAACCAACCTTTTAAAAACAAAAGCATTTCTAAGGAAATTATAGGTAAGCCATACCATGCCTGGGTGGGAAAAGATTGATGAGTTTGTTCTCAGTCAGAGGACTTCCCCCCAAGATGCTCTGGAGAATGTGACTCATATCCTGATGTAGATGCTATGCCATCTATAGAACCTTTCTCCATACTGTAGCTGCCTCCTGCTCTTTGCATGTATTTCTCAAGCCCTTTCCTTTCCAGTTATCAACTATTCCTCTCACCGTATGCTCACTCTCATCAGCAGGCCTATCTTCAGAAAGTCAGCAGATCATCTGGATCCTGCTCCCTCTGGTCTATGTGTGTTTTCTTTAAACTTTTCATTACATTTTTTTTTGCCTCTCCAAAAGAATATATTGACATTTTTCCCCTAAAGCTGAAACCCCCATCTATGCTTGCAACTTTTTCCTCCTCTAAAGCTTCACTCCATCAATTATTCTGTCTGTTGGATATTTCAAACCTCCTCCTATGGATGGTTTCTTCCCTTGATCCTGCAGACAGCATGTTGAAATATCTACTATCCTTAAAATTTCAAAATAAAACCTGATCTCAACCTTGTTTCTCCAGACTCTCTCTCTGTCTCTCTCTCTGTCTCTCTCTCTGTCTCTCTCTCTCTCTCTCTCTGTCTCTCTCTCTGTCTCTCTCTCTGTCTCTCTCTCTGTCTCTCTCTCTCTCTCTCTCTCTCTCTCTCTTCCTCCTCCCCCTTCCCCTTGCTCCTCCCTTATCCAGATTTTTTAAAAAGAAACTATATTTTTTTCTATAAGGTTTTGTCCATTTTTCCTTGAATCATTTCATTATTGCTCTTATGCTAAGGACTAATAAATGTTTGCTCATGTGTTATAAAAATCTCTAATTACCAAGCTCACTATTTGTACATTTTCTATGTAGATTTCCTTTTGCATGCTATACAATACTCCCATTATTCTATTTCTTTCCTTGTGGACTCTCAGTGCACTAAAAGTTCCAGGATGAGAACTTGGACTTGATTAACATTTCTTAGTGTTATGTCCCTAATGCCTAAAATGGGTTCTATTTTTATAGGGAGTACTCAACAAATGAATGTGGGTTTGATTTATATAATGTGATGTCACATAATTTCATTTTACATATGATGAAAGATGCAGTAATCCAGTATTCTGCAGTTCAAGAACTGATCTTGAATAATATCTATAGTAATTTCTAAACCATTATATAAAACCAACCATGACTCTAATAGTACTTGAGAGGCAGCTATGATATTGTGACAAGGACAAAGTTCCCTTTCTCCAAGACTTATATAATGAAGATGGACGATATAGTGTGTAACTGCTAGTTCAGATGAAGTTATCTTGCTAAACAGAAATGGGCAAAAGAATGGCCTGAACTTATCATATTGTATGGTACAAGGTAGATTTTGAGTATTATTACAATCATTCCTGCAGAAGTCCAGTTGCCCTTCATCTCCATTTAGTCCTTATCCATTATAACCATTGATTTTATTGCACTGGCAAAGCATATCTGCATGTTCACATGTACAGATACGCTCTACATTTCTATTCGATTCTTTTACCTAAATATTAGTTTATAGGTTTGTTTGTTTATTTGTTTAATACGTATGAATTTTTGCCTACTTGTTCATGCTCAGTTCCCACAGAAATAAGAAAAGGAAGTTGGATCCCCTGGAACTGGAGTTATGGATATTTGTGAGCTACGTGTAGGGGTACTGGGAACCAAACCTAGGTCAAGCAATAGGTATTCTTAAATGCTAAGCTATCTCGCTAGCCCTCTAAGTGTTTTTAACAGTACCAGATGGCTCTCTGAGGACATTAGCTTTGTACCATATTGCATAAGTAATCCCATTTTTATTTCCTTTTTGAGATTGCTTTTGGTGGGTGTCTATTTTAGGGTCTTTGGCATCCTCATATGAGAAATTTAGAAGAAAATTTTTTAACATTTTCTTTTGAAAAGATCTTAGAGTTTGAGTTTAGTTTCTTAGATGAATAAGTTATCCTGATTTTACTTTTAATGTCAGTTTCCAAGACTTGTTATTTTCATTTTTTCTATACTGTTAATCTGCCAGCTTAATACTTTCACTTGTCACCTGTTGTTTGTAGAATCTGGAATGATATCTTTTTTATTAGTCATTTTATCCATTTACATTTGAAACATATCCTCCTTCCCAGTTACCCCACCACAAACCCCCATCCCATCCTCTTCCCCCCCCACACACACTCTTTGCCCTTATGAGAGTACTCCTTCACCCACTCTGGCCTCAATACTCTAGCATACCTCCACAAAACCAAGGGTCTCCCCTCCAATTGATGTCAGATAAGGCCATCCTCTGCTACATAACTCACACCAATCAGAATGGCTAAGATAAAAACAGCCAATGACAGCAGATGCTGGCAAGGCTGTGGAGAAAGAGGTATACTCCTTCATTCCTGGTGGGACTGCAAGCTGGTAAAACCACTTTGGAAATCAATCTGGCAGTTCCTCAGAAAATTGAAAATAGTTCAACCTGAAGATGCAGTTATACCACTACTGAGCATATACCCTAAAGATGCTCTAACTTATAATAAGAACAAAGGCTTCACTATGTTTATAGCAATCCTATTTATAATGCCCAGAATCTGGAATGATATCTTGTCTCATTGGTGATTGTAATTACTTTCTTAAGTAATTTTGTTTGCTTTTATAATTTATTTACTATTTCTAAATGTTAATTTTTGCTTTTGTTGTTTTTTGTCTACTATTTATTTTTGTTTGTTTTTTCACACATATTTTATTGAAGTATTTTTTCTATGTATTTCAGGTTTAGTTATCATCTTCCTAACTTCTTAAGGGAAAATCATAGGCCATTTTTTTAATTTCCTTCCATATATTTAATATTCACATTTTCTTAGTTGTTTTCCATAAGCTTGACATTTTTGTCTGCAATTTTATTTTATCTATTTTTTTAAAGATTTCATTTTCTGTCTTCATTTGACACATAAGTGACCCCCTCCTGTGGCATGTTTAATTTTGAAAGATAGCCTCAAGCTTAGAATGATTGCACTATGACTTTTTTTTTTAACTTTAAAATTTAATGCCATTTTTATAAAAGAACAATCTTGGTGTGATGCTCTCCTTCGAAAAACACTGAGATTCATTTTATGGGTAGCCAGATGGTATCTTAACAAACATTTGATGTACACTTGAGAAAGTTAACTCTTGTTCATTTTATTCTGGGTCAGTTAAGGCTCCGCATTTTGGTCACCCTTAGACAGAACTTGAGGCATCTCTTCCTGGGACACCGTTGGTATCATACCATAGGAAGAGGAGAGAAAAAAACAGGAATGTCTGCTTTTCCTGTAGTCCATCATATTAACAAGGCTATTGCTGTTGTCAGACTAAAAAGGTATATGTAATACTCTAATATAAAGAGGATATATGAATACCTTCCTCATGTCTTGCAAGCCTGGTTTATCAAATGTATATAATGGCTTGATACTCTCTCCATGTTATCTTTCCAATAAGTAGTTGCTCTAGTCACAGTGTCCACACTGTTGTCCAAATCACCCCCACAGTCCATCTGGACTACTGCAAAAAGCTCTTAATAGATCTGCTTGCATCCATATTTGGCTCCCTGACAGTGCTTACAGAACTCAGGAAAAAAATCTGACCAAGCCATAAACTTTTTTTTTTGACATCACTACCTTTACCAGCAGCTTAGGCTCTGAGCAACCTTTATTAGTCTCTCCATGCATTTGGTTGTCATGAAGCATACTAATGTGGGCTGTAAAGCCATACATAGCTCGGACTCATACATCACTTAAGGTTCTTCCCAAACATGCTGTTCCTCCTTCATCAGTCTCAGGGCTTCTTGGTGTGTTGGTATAAAGGCTCTTTGAGGTAGGATATCCTTTTCTTTGGACTAACCATATCTCACTTTAACACTGGATTAAAGCTCCCCTAACCATGTCTATTACTATCATCACCTTTTGATTTTATTCACTCCAATTTTACTCACCCTAATATATAGGTTATACAGGTACACACAAACAAAGTATTTTGTCTTGATGAATAGTTTTTGAAAGCTACTTAGGAAAGAGTGTTACTTTTGCTATGACTGTGAGAAAATGTTTAACAGAAGCAACTTAGGGAAGGAAGGATTGTTTGTGCTTACAGATTGAGAGTATAGTCAATCATATTGCAATAGTCATGGTGACAGAAGATTGAGGTAAGCAATCACATTGCATCCATAATCAGAAAACACAGAATTGTGAGTGTTGATTTTGTGTGCCATTTCTCCTTTGTCTCCTAGGTAATTCTAGATCTCATCAAGTTGACAATCAGTATACACCATAACAGAAAAGCAGGTGGGGGTGATTTTTTGTTCATGTTTTGGAGGAATGTAGTTGATCACAGTGGGGAAGGGATGGCATCAGGGGCTCTTTGGCAGTAGGCTCATGTGACTAGAACTACTAGAACTTAAGGACCAGGAAGCAGAAAGATTGAGACTAAACTATTGCTTAATAAAGAACAAAAATTAGTTATGGCATATGTCACACAATTTTTTTGTTTGCTTCACATGCAATGTGAAACAAATTTTTCAGAGTCACAATCTTTTCATTGTTGTGAGCCACAACAATGTATATATGTGTGTGTGTATATATACATATATATATACATATATATATGTATATATACACACACACATATACAGGTCCTTCCTGGATCTGCTTCCTGGTTCTTAAGTTTCAATGTCTGTATTTATGATCCCTCTTGAACGTTGATGCTATCTTGTGGGAAAGAATGACAGCCCAATGCTCTCTATCCTGCAGAAATGGCAGCAGAACAGATAAGAGGAAATAAATGATACAGTTACATGCTTAGACCTGACTGCTACACATGGAACCCAGAGTTTTTTGTTTGTTTTTGTTTTGTTTTGGAATGCTGACTCCCTTACTTATAAGTTTTATATCTGCAAGAAACCCTAAATTTCAATTTCTTCACCCATAATAGAATAATTATACCTATTTGATAGATTGATGGTTGTCTTATATATTACTCATGATATTTTAAGGGACAAGACTAGGTTTCACTTCTTTAAGATGGGATTGTTAGCATGCCCAGATCTACAGAAACTCTCTCTTTTGATTTTTTTCTAGTGATTTTTTTGATTTGGGAAAAAAAACCCACAACCTCATGAAAAACACTAATAATTTTGAAAAGAGGCCAGTGGCATCGAAAAGTACCAGTCAAGGCCTGGGACTGGGTAATAATATATATCACTGGATGCAGAGACTTTTTGCCCTAGGGGAGAAAAACAGTGGCTTGATAATGGGACACAGTCAGACCCCGAGGAAGGAAAGTTAGAAAGGCTAGTATTAAATTTCAAGTTTAACAGGATGTAAGAGAGCAGGCAAGAAGTATAGAAAATGGAAAAATGACTAAATGGCCAATAATACTTACCAGACAAGAAAAATGCTGTGAAGTGTGTAACTCTCTCACAATCCCACCTCTACCTTTTATCCCATAAAGGGGAGGTTCATACTCTGGGATGCTATGATTTAGGCGAAATGAGTCTGGCTTGAAATCAGATGGCAAATGGAGAGGAAAGAAAGGATGCATGGACATGAGAGTTTCCAACAACTTCCTCCAACTTTAACCTGAGTGCTTGACTTTGGCTAAAGTTCTGAAAGTTAGTTGTTTTTGAATACATGAAACAAAACCATTGTGCATAGTATCTATATGTCCATTTAAATACATGCAACAGAGTATCTATGTGTCCATATCTGAGTCCTTTTGCATGTTAATGTCATGAAACAATATAAAGAACAAGAGTCCAATCCCCCAATCTTGGCAGTCAGAAGTCAAGAACTCTTAGATGAATACCAAACAGATATCTGCCTGTAAGTTTGGGGTAGTGGTACATGGTCAGTGAAACATCACATTTTGTGCTCATTCTAAGAGGAAGGACTAGGCAGAGAAAAGGCAGGATGAAAAGTTTGTGTAGCCGATCTAATGAGAGAGAGAGAGAGAGAGAGAGAGAGAGAGAGAGAGAGAGAGAGAGAGAGAGACCCCAACCAGAGTAATAGTTTGTGAATACTCTGTAGACTGGCATGGCCTCTTTCCAATTTGACCACCTTATTGCTCAGGCCCCAAACTAAATCTTTGATCTTACCTTAGCTACATTTTCTTTTTTGTCCAGCTAACAACACCAGGATTTTGCCCAATGACTAGTCTTAAGGGCATGCTAAAGAGTAAGTTAGTCTAACTCCTGTCCCTGTGTTAGGCTGAGGAGTAGCGAGTAGCTCAGGCTAATATTTGACCATATGTTTCATGAGTAATCCTTAGAGCACCTAGTTTCAACCTGGATCCATAATCCAATGCTACAATGAAGACAAAGTTAGGAGCTGTTTCTTTCAACTATGTAAAATCCATGTATAGAAGGATGTGTGCTTTCACTTAGTGTTTGTGTGAATGTGATTGCATGCCCATGATGTCTCCTAGGTAATTCCAGATCTCATCAGGTTGACAATCAGTATACACCATAACAGAAAAGCAGGTGGCTTTTATATATCTCATGCACTCAAACACCAGCCAGTACTTAGACTGTCAGCCATATAGTCCCTTGAGTAAAAGTTACAGAATTTGTTAGAAATTTCTGTCCCTACTTGTCCTTTTTTCATTCCTATCCACATCAGATTTGGGGCCAAAATAATTTCACAAGCTTTAGTAACCTGTCCTTGGAATGGTTAGATATGTCCAATTTAAATCCTAAAAGATTCTCATGAACTTCTTCCATCATATATACTCCCTCACACAGCCTACACCCATTTCTTTACTATGAATTGTCTGTATTCTAGGCACTAGGGTATATACCAAATGATAGGCAGGCCAGTGCAGCTCTTTTAGTTACTGTAGTTATTGCAATGGAATATATTAGGCTGGGTAGCTTATACAAAATAGAAATTTGTTTTCCACACATCTGGAATCTGGAACACTTAAGACAAAGGAGATTCAGTGACAGGTGAAAGAGTTCATTTCTCACAACAACCTCACATGAGAGGTCAACAAAATACCTCCTTTGGGCCTTTTTCAAAACAACATTTCCTGTTGACTGTGGCTCTGCCTTCATGATATAATGACCTCCCAAAGGCTACAATTCCTGATACCTTCATCTTGGGGATTAGAATTTTTACATATAAATTGTAGAGGAACATAGGAACTCTCTTTATATGAGCTTCTCTCATACTTTCTGTTTCTCTACACCCTTCTATTTTCAAATGAAACATTCTTTTCTCTACAAATTTCTCTGTACTGAACCTAGGCACAATGTTTCCTCTGCTACTAATGTCTGCACAACTTTTTGTACTAGATGAATATCTGCCTGGTTATCTATATTATCTATCTATCTATCTATCTATCTATCTATCTATCTATCTATCTATCTATCTATCTATCTATCTATCTCTCCATTCATCGATTATCTATTCTTCCATCTTATTTTCTGTTACTATAACAAACTAAGAGAGATAAATAACACTGCAGTTATTCTTCATGTAGGAAGAAATTTCATTAAAATGCTGTATTCTTAAATCAGGGCATAGAATTAGACCTTGAAGGCAAGCCATACATTTAAGGGGCTCAGGCACATGGAAGAAACAAGGCAGAGGCATTTGGAAGAGAGGAATTAGACTGACAGGAGATCAACAAAGCATGCTTCTGACTATGTTCCTGAAGATGTCCCCACAAGGACTCTGACTTAATAAATGTTTGATCTATCCATTGATTCATAATTTGTATTGATTATTTCAAAGGTGGTAAAAGAATATGAGAATGATGTGGAGGAAATTAGACAATGAAAATATGTTCTTGGGGAATCTCTACCTGTATTTTTTTTTAATGTCTAACATGAGCTGAAGAACCTCTGTTATATATTTTACCACCATGATTTCTGATCAATCCCAAGCTGAGAGTCAACAGGGTCAAGGACTATAGACAGAAAGCTGTAAAACTATAAGCTAAAAGAATGTCTTTCATTCCTTAAATTCCTTATGTCTAGTATTTTGTTCCATCAATAAATAGTCTGACTATTAATTGGCCAGATATTTATTTTGTCTCATACTTTTATCCCTTTCCATCTATGGTCAGCTGGAGTTTCTACTCTTAGACCTGTGGTGAGGCAGGATATCACAGTGGAAACGTGTGATGGAGTAAAGATGCCCTCCTCTTGGCAAATTGCAAAGCAAAGTGATCATGAGAAAAAGTGTTCCAGTGACTCCTTGAAGGCAAGTCCTCATGACCCATCTTCTGTCTACTAAGGCTATACAAAATGATCCACTAGTTTCTAATAATACCATGAAGTGGGGACCCAACCTTTATCATGGAAACCTTTTTGGGAATACGTAAAATTCCAGCATAAACATTTCCTACCTCTCAATTAGTCTTGTTGTCGAAAGAAAGAGCCTTGAGGACTGGAGTCATGCCTTGCTACTATTTTTACTTCCTTATAGGATGTGGTCTTTTGGAAATATTCTGGACCAAAATATGTACACTACTTTAAAGTGTGAGTGGTAATAAAGGATAGCAATTTTGAAGTAGGTTTGAGTTTTAAATCTCAGAGATTGTCATCACCCATCCCTCTATTAAAAAACTGGATTTTTAAAGAGAGTACAGCATCCCTGTGTTAAATAGCACCAGGCCCTCATTCATCCTGGCTGAGGGTATTCCTAGGGTCTTTGGGCTTGGACCGCTCTGCCCATTGCTCTGTGTTCTCCTTCTTGTTTTGTTTCCCAAGGAAATTTTTAGGTTTTTCTTATGCAGACCCTCTATTTAAAGTAACTCTAATCATCCTTATGTAGGTCCCCAAAGATTTTCTAGACTTTCCTCTCTCAGAATGCAAAAATATAAATTCCCTATTCTAAGACATTCCATATTCGTTAGGAAGAGAATTGTTTTTGCCTGAAAATGACAGAAATTCAAACTTAAAATTCACTTATATAAAAATGAACTCAGATGATTACATAATCATAAAATCCCAGAGGGCTTAATCTGACCAGGCAAAACCGGATATATGGCTTCAAATTGTCAACAGAACTTTGTCTTCCCTTCTTGGTTCTGGCATCACCTGTACCTTATTTATACTCTCTCTCAATCTCTCCCAGTCTCTGTCTCTCTGTCTCTGTCTCTCTGTCTCTGTCTCTCTGTCTGTCTCTCTCTCTCTCTCTCTCTCTCTCTCTCTCTCTCTCTCTCTTTCTCTCTCTCTCTAAGTAAAAATGATAATAATATGTTTGAGGCAATTCTGTTCTCACAGTCATTCATTCCATAGGAAAGGCAGGGCCCTCTGCCTACAAGCATCAACACAAAGTGTTTCCAACAGTGTCCATCAATCTTGTTCAAACTTGTGAACCTGATTCTGGAATGTATTGGCTTGAATGCCAGTTTTCATTTTTGCATTGTAAATTTAATCCATACAATGAGATAGGAAGAAAGATAAAAATTGGCCTGGCTCTAACCCTTAGAATCCTTTTTAAAAGTAACAAGGTAAGGGTATCAGATCAGAGTTTCCATAACTGAATATCAGTAGCTTTACAATAAGAGGAAGAGTAGTTGGCCAGATGGTAGGGTGTCTACCATTTACGAGTGAGGGCTTTCAAAAGGATCTCTAGCACCCACGTACGAAAGCAAAGCATGGTACGACACTTCTGTAGCTCTTCCACAATGAGGGCAGGGAGAAGAAGAAGAGGCAGAAGAATCCCTTAAACTCCCCTGGCCAACCAGTCTGGCCAATGAATACCTGTTAGGTTCAGAAGTAAGATGTCTTGCCTCAAAACATAAGGAAAAGAACAGTTGAGGAAGACACTTGTTAATATTTACACATACATACTCACCCATACACACACATATATATGCACACACATGCACACAACCATATACACACATACACAAACACACACACAAACACATACTTAAAATATAGGAAAAATCAGAACACATACATAATACATAATACCTCCTGTCTCTTACTTTATGTCTTGCACTACTTCATGACTGACAGGAAGAAAGTCATCCATAAGTGAACCTCCACAAACGTAAGTCAAATAAAAGTTTTCTTTAAACCTTACCCTTTGTGTAGTCACACTACTAGCCACAGATTACAGATAAGCATGTGGACCAGTTATCATGTACAAAACAGATAGAGGTTTGGTCTGTTGGCAGTGGTTTTATGAAGTAGAATGTATATCTTTGGGAAAGTAAATTTCAAATTGACACCTCTAATGTCATATTTATTGAAGGCTGGTTCATGGCAAAACATCAGCTACAGTGAGTGAGTGAGTAGTCAAGGATATTTCATTACAAGTGACTGCAGAACCAAGAGCTTCAGACCAGACTTCAATGCTTGGAAAAATAAATTAGTTACCAATACACCATCCTCATTCTCATCTTTGAAACTTGATGGGTTTCATGATTTATAGCTCCCCTAGGATTCATATGGAGCTCAGAACATTCCAAAAATATATTAAAAATATATCCAAAAGATGTTGGCATTGATCATACTTAAAACTATTTCTTTGTTTCAGTCACAAATTGGGAGTACTACCTGTGGTATCTTCAGAAAACTCAGGAAACAGGATTAAGTGAGTTATTTTTTTTGTCACTGTACAGAATACTAGAAAAAGAAACTTAAAGTGGGCAACTATTCCTTTTGGTTCATGATTACAGGAGTTTCAAGTTCAGGTCACATTATTCACAGATATGGGCCATGACACAAGGCAGAATACCATGGCAATGGGAGCATATGGCTGAAGTTGATGTCACATCATAACATCAACAAAGTAGTGGTGATGAATGCCAGTCATCCACACTTCCTTCTCCAGTTTCTATCAATGTTTAATAGTCTCTTGGGTTTGGAAGACATCAGTGCTTCCTATGCCCTTCTGTTGTGTCCAATGGACTAGAACTATGACATGAATTTATAGCTGTTCCAAGCCCTGGAGAAATTTTATAGATAAATAAAAACAGAGACAGATATAGGACAATTTTAGCAATGGAGAAATAGGGTAACAAAACATTCTGGGGATGCTCAGGGTGATAATGATCCAAATGAGACAGCAGTCATGGGGAGAGTAGCCTGAGATCAGCACATAATGGTAAACAGATGATTGGAGAAATGGCAGAGCAGAGCTTAGTAAGATGTCCCCATAGGGCTGTGGAACATATGCCAAACATATGAGGCCCTGTGTTTGATCCCTAACACTGGTGGAAAACATGTTCCAGTACTCTATTAAATCTCAGAGGACTCAATAGAAGACAGTCATAACCAGTCCTGAGACCGAGTATCTAAAGACCTTCAGGATCACTGTGGTGGTTTGAATTAAAATGTCCCCCATAGGCTCATAGGGAGTGGAACTTTTAGGAACTCTGGCTATGTTGGAATTGGAGTCGTTGTGTTAGAAGAAATATATCACTGGCTTTGAGGTTTCAAATACTCAAGCCAAGCCCAGCATCTCTTTCTTCCTGCAGCCTGGAGATACAGATGTAGAACTCTCTGTTCCTTATCCAGCACCATGTTAGCCTGTTGACCACCATGCTTCCTGCCATGATGATAATGAACTAACCCTGTGAACCTATAAGCCACCTACAATTGAATATTTTCCTTTATAAAAGTAGCCATGGTCATGGCATCACTTCATAACAGTAGAAACTCTAAGATACTCACCAAGAGGATTAATAGATGAAATTGTAGAAAATAAAAGGCTTCTGGGTAGGAGTCTGTCACCACCTCATGAAGCCTAGGGTATTGAATGAATATTCACCACTGTTTCCATTATTTTGTTGGTTGTTGTTTGTTTGTTTGTTTGATGGTTTTAAACTTGGCACAAGTTAGAATTATTTGGGAAGAAGTCTCAATTGAGAAAATCCCTCCATAAGACTGGCCTCTAGACAAGTCTGTTGCACATTTTCTTAACTGACTGATGTGGGAGGAACAGCACACTGCTAGCGATGGAACACCTGAGGGCAGGTTGTTCTAGGATATATATATATATTCTAGGATATTCATATATATATATATCAAGGCAAGCTTTTAAGGACAGCAAGCCAAATGGAGCAAGCCAGTCAGCAGCATTCATCCATAGCCTCTGCTTCAGTTCCTGCCTCCAGGTTCCTGCCTTGAGTTCCTGCCCTGAATTCCATTAATCACAAAGTGTGACCTGAGAGTTGTCAACATAAAACCTTTCCTCTCCAAATTGCTTCAGCTATGGTGTTTTATTACATCATTAGAAATCCAAATGAAGATAACTACAATTATTTATGTTTGGAGATCTGAAAATAACAATGATTCCCTGTGTGAGTCTATTTCCTGATCATAAAACTGGGTTCTTTGATAGTATACCTCCTTGCTGAGAATGCTTCTCTATGTGCTAACTTGAATTGTGTTGGACAGTGTGTGTGTGTGTGTGTGTGTGTGTGTGTGTGTGTGTGCATGCACATATGATAGCTCTATAACCTGATCCCTGAAAACTGCAATTTCTTTGTCTTTCTTCCTTGAATCCTAAAGCAGGGGCTTGAAAATCTAGACATATGTCAATCATACATCATGATGCTTTAAAATTCCTGAGTTCCCTGCCTATGGTACTACATGAGCCCTCGTGCTGTCCATTCAGTGGCATATTTTGCATTTTTCTCGTTCTAATTCAAACTATTTTTCATATAATCCTGATTATAGTTTCCCCCACACACACTCTATTCCTCCCACCCATCCCCACTTCTCCTATCTGGAAATACCCTATTTCTGTCTTTCTTTAGAAGACAAACAGACTTCTAGGGATAAAAATAAAATTAAATAAGGTAAAACAAGATAAACAGTAACAGAACAAAACAAACAAAAAAGGGCCCAAGAAAAGGCACAAAAATAGACACAGAGACCCACTCATTTGCACACTCAGGATTCCCATAAAAACACAATATATATGCAAATTACTAGTAGGGAAATCTCTCTCTCTCTCTCTCTCTCTCTCTCTCTCTCTCTCTCTCTCTCTCTCTCTCTCTCTCTCTCTGTGTGTGTGTGTGTGTGTGTGTGTGTGTGTGTGTGTGTGTGTATGCATGTACATATTCTTTCCAAAGATGCTATTGAGTTGATTTTCTGTTTGGCATCTACTGCCAGGAGTGCCACCTCTCCTTCAGAATAATTTGATTCCCTAGTGAGAATTCTTAGAGAAAACTCAATTTTCATTTGCAAGTCGTTATCAATTAGAAATAGCTTCTGGATTATAGCAATAGGGACATATGTCTACTTTTTTTTTCAGCTTTAGGACTCTAGTGTAGTTTCATCCAGGTCTTGTGCATGCTGCCTCAATTTCTTTGCATGTATGTATATTGTTATTGTGTTTAGAAGGCCTTGAGTTCTTGGTGTTCTGCATTCCCTTGAGTTCTTACACTCTTTCTACCTCTTCTTCCAAAGAGTTCCCTGAGGTTCAAGAGGAAGAATTCAATGGAGACAACCATTTAGAACTCAATGTTCCAAGTTCTTTCCTTCTCTGCATTGTGTCTAGATGTGGGTCTCTGTATTTTTCCCCATCTTCTACAGGAGGAAGCTTCTCTGATGATGACTGAGCAAGGCATTGGTTTATGAGTATAGCCAAATGTCACTGGAATCATTTTATTAATGAGTTCCTTTACTAGAATAGTGGTATTTGGTTTTCCCCTACTGTGGGCTATCTAGTCTCAGGATCCTGATCACCCAGGCAGCATTGGATATGGGTTCCATTTCATGGAGTAGGCCTTAAGTCAAACCAGATATTGCTTCGCTACTTTTGTAAGCTTTGTGTGACCATTGAAATAGCATATCTTCAAGGAAGAACACTACTGTAGATCGAAGGTTTTGTAGCTGGTTTGTTATTTACATTTCTGCTTTAGTACTATGAAGAATACCTTCTGGCACCAAGAACACTATCCCCATAGGGGCGATGGCTCTAGGTGATCATCAGCTCTACTCATCTGCATTCATTGACTTGTATAGGTATATAGGTTGCTCTCCACAAACTGACAGAAAGATTCTATTCCTGAAGACAACACCTACACAGCTCTTGATACCAGAAGGTACTCTACATGTTAAGACATAGATCATTAGGTTTTTCTCTAACCCTTACTTACAAAATAAGTTTTTTATTTATTAATCATTTTATTTGTTTACATTTTAAATGTTATCACCTTCCCTGGTCTCCTCTCCACAAGTCCTTCAGCCCATCCCCTCCTGTTTGCCTCTAAGCAGGTGCTCCCTTACCTAGCCACTCACTCTCACCTCACCCTCTAGCATCCTGCTTCTCTGGGGCATCAAGCCTGCATAGGACCAAGCGCCTCCCCCTCCCAATAATGTCAGACAAAGCAATCCTCTGCTACATATATAGCAGTAGCCAAGGACTGGCCCATGTACACACTTTGATTGGAGGACTAACTTTTGGTTAGTCCCCAGGAGCTCTAAGGGTTCTGGTTAATTGATACTGTTGTTCTTCCTATGGGATTGCAATCCCCTTCAGCTCATCCTAATTTCATATAACTATTAAAAATATGGATATATGACATTGATTTTTAAACTAAAAATTGAAAACTACAATTTTCTAGTATTTTAAATATTTTTTTTTAGTTAAAGTGCTGTATTTAAAATCATTTTATTAGATATTCAGTAAGTACTTTCTAGCTACCCATAGGATGCTAGATAGCCTCAGGGAAAGTAGAAAAGAATCAAAAGTGATGCTGTTGATGAGATGTGCACAAGCTTATAATGCTGTAAAAAAAAAATCACCTGTTGACTAACTAGGGACAGAACAAAAGAAGGGGTTAATGAAGCAGCACATGAGGGAAGACGGGAGAAGAAGCAGAGAGTGGGAAGAGAAGCAAAGTCACCTACAGCACTGAAGACAGGCTGGGCTATTTTGGGGTTCTTATGGACATCTCTTGTCACCAAATAAAGCTTCCAGAAAATGGAATTAGGTTTCATCTAATTGAGTTGTTGGCCAAAGGGGTCCTCTAAGTAATATAATGTTGTGCATCCAGACTCTTGTTAGTCACATACAAATATGAAATAAAAGCTTTTCGTAGAGAATAGAGAAAAAAAGTAGAAATCTATGTTTTTGTAACTACCATTTATCAATCAGGAAGCATGTCCTATAATGGAGTAAGGCACATTACCATATGCTGTAATTAATTGATTATAGATACAGGAGATATATTGAATAGTTAATTATGATGTTCATGTCAACAGAGCAATGGTCATTCAGTAGATAAATGAATAGGAAAATAACTACAGTAACATGAGAACAATATGGCCAAAGAAATTTCAACTGCACTAGCAATAAATCATAATAATTTGCAAATCACCCCAAATACCAAAGGTGCAATATAATCTTCGCAATAAAAATAAACATAAAAGCATAATGAGTTTATCTTAAAAATAAATGTGTTTATATGTTATGTACACATAAGTACACATACCCATAAAATTAGTATTTACTCATCACTAATTGTATCTTATGAGGGGTAAATATGCATCTTGAATCTCTATTGATTTGAATGACACTTAAAATGCATTGTGTTAATTTTCAGAAGCCAGCAAAATTGAAACTAGAGACTCTAAATATTTTTTTGCTGTTCTTATTATCTAATAAGTGTGAATAAATACATAATGTAGGAAGAGGATGACATAGAGTGAATATATGAATCACTGGAATGTTGCCGAATGGTTCTCCAGTGCTAATTTAAAATGTCAATAATGTATAATGGCTCATTTGGCCTATCTCATGGCCCAAATGCTAACCTGCAATTCTAATACTGTCCTACTCACTTGATAATTAAACTTAAATGGTTAAGAAGGTTCTGATATGAGCAAGACATTGTGTAGAATATAAAAATAAGTAAGGCAGTTCTCTTGCCCCAAGAGGTAAATCACTCAATAAAAGATGTACAGGTTTACAGGTTTACTTCAACAGGCTCGTTACACTCTTCAAGGCATATATCAATATCTAACCACAGTTATAAAAACGAACCGATTGCTGGTTGTATCTCTCTAATCAGCAGAATATACAAGTTTTAAAATGTACTGTACAATCAACTCTTCAGGCTTCAGTGATCTTACTTAAAATATCCAAGAAAAGAAATTCTAAGAAAATTTTGATCAACTTTTTGAGAATCTCAAAATTGAATGGAGAAAAGAGGGAGGGAAGGGGGCTTATGGGACTTTCGGGGAGGGAGGAAACGGGAAAGGGGAAATGATTTGGAACGTAAATTAAAAAATTAAAAAAATATATATAAGAATTTCATATTTTGGTCATTTCACTGTGATATGTGTTTTTTGGGTCTAGCTATGGTTCCACTATCATCCTCTTGCTTCCTCTCAGGGTATCCAGACACTGTAGAACACCATGCAAGCAGAGTCTAGAATGGATGGAGTTCTTCAGGATCCTGATCTAGCTGGGAGTGAGTGCAGGGGGCAAGAAGGTTGGATGAGGAGAAGGCACTCTCTCAGGGAATCTTAGCATTTCAGTTGTTTTAGGCAAAGGCCTTCTCCAAAGAAATTCAATGAAACAGCTCTTTGAAAAAATCTTAGTTTGAGCACATTTCTTTACTTGGGATTGTCTCATACATATACACTTTATTCAGAGTGAAGCAAGGATTATATAGTTTTGGGGAAAATGTTTGGAATATCCAGGGTAGGCAAAGGTAATTGGATAAAGGCTAAGGTACTAAGATGCCTCCTTAGTATGGGGAAGCATTCTAGGAATCTCAGTTACTTGCTGAACAGGTTTTTATTGAAAGTGGGAGGAGACAGATCTTTAATTTCACCAAGACTACATGATATTCCACAGGTATAGGAGTTTTGGGATCCCCAGACAAGGTGAGAGAAAAAGAAGCCCTGCTGGTAAAGGGAGTCCCCCATTTTACACTGAGCTCAGAAGGCTATCTGGACAATGGTAGACTTCGACCTCAATTAGCAGGAGGCAACAATTCACCCCTTTTTCCCCAACTTCTCCAAGTTTAACCCCTCTTTTCTGTTCACACAACTTTATGTCTTCATTTTCTAAGAGCCCTAAGTCCAATTTATATTTGTTCTTATACTGTCAGATGTTTGACTGAAATGTGATCCTTACCATATCCTTAAAGGGACTATACCTTTAAACAAAGGTGATTTTCAGGCCCCCAGAACCTATCAATTCCCAATGACATCTCAGCTAGAATGGAGTCTAACACCTGTCTACATGATGGAATTTGGTATGGCTTGAATTTGATCATATCTTAAATGTGCTGTCACAACTACTGTGACTACAGTAGTTGTGTACAGCTTCAAACTTATACCTAGAAAACAATTTCCTTATAGTCTTCCACCCTATCTGGTCCTCACAGTGTTTCATGAATGTGCGTTCCACCTTATGCCTGTGGAGGTCAGAGGATGACCTCAGGAGTTGCTATTTTACTTTGTTTGAGACCTTGTTTCTCTTGTTCTCTGTTGAATTATCAGGTCACAGATGCTTGCCATAATAATACATCCAGCTTTTATGTGTGTTCCAGTGATCAAGACCTTAGCCATCAGACGTGTACAACAAGCACTTTACACACTGATTCATCCTCCCAGCTTAAAATTTTATTTGTAATTTAGAGGAAGAATTATAGAAAGCAGCAAAAGATAGAAGAGCACAAGAAAAAAGAAGTAAGTTATGTGATCGATGCTAAGTAAAGTCTGCAACGGATGGAGTAAAATTCCCCATAATTTTGGGGGGTTTATAAACCTAACTCACTAAAAATACCTAACAGATATGGTATGTCTTGTACTGATGTTTTTGAAGTATAATTGGGATAGTCTCATCTGTTTAACAAAGTCAGTAGAGCTATAAAAATCTTGGTGCAACAAACCAACAGATTAATATCTCATGGACCACATCCCTGAGTGCAGGGTGGGTTGACCTTTAGTCCTGTAATTTCTGTGACTTAGCACAATATTTACTACTAATTCATGCAAAGTCTAATGCCAGTTGGGAAAAAAAGAAGTTTGTAGAGAGGCAGCCCTGCTCAAAAAGACTCAATGATTCGTGCTGCTTGGAACGTGGTAGTCTACTGTGTACACATTCTTCTGGGAAAGGAGATTCAATGACATGAGCACCAACATTTAAACATTTTAGTCTGAAAGTGCTAAATTCTTTCACCTGTCTTCTACTGATGAAAGAATTCCCATACGATGCCTAAATTCAAAGTTGTAGAGAGTATCCACAGATGGTAGGTGTTCAGTGATAAGTAGATGTTTACATAATATATCCAACTGTGAAATGGAGGAGTAGGCAAGAGTTGCCACAATGAAATGTCAGAGACCTCTTTAAAGGAGGGTGTATGGGACAAGTGAACCCAAGAAATAATTTCCATGTAGAAATTCCTTTTTAAATGTGTGTGTGTGTGTGTGTGTGCGTGTGCATGCATGTTCATGTGTGTGTCAGTATTCAAGCACATGAACATGTATGCGTATGTTTGGAAATAAGAGAAAAATTTTGGATATCATCTGCAGTAGCATCATCCACATCCTTTGAAATATGGTTTATCATTTGCAAGGAGTTCACGAATCACTCTGGTTTGGCTAGGCAGCTATGGAAAGTCTTCACCTGCTCTGCACTATAGTAACAAGCATATACCATCATGTTTATTTCACATAGGTTCTAAGGATTATACTAAAGTCTTTATGTTTGCAAGAAGAGTTTTTTACTGGCCAACCCATCCCTTATCTCTACTATATTTATAAATATAAATAAATAAATAAACCAGAAAGCAGAGGTTTGGTTACAAGTAAGGAGAAAGAGAAAGATATTTTTTAATATATGAGGATTTTCAGATCTGAGAAATTAAAAAAAAGATATGAAGTCTGCTGTACACCAATATAAATATACTTAGCAGTGAAACAATGTTTGTATTTAAAAGGTTGAGATAGTAAATTTTATAATGTGAGCTTTAAAATATATGTCAGTCTATCAGAGTGGCTGAGTGGGTAAAAAAGTTTATCACCAAACCTGATGATACACGTTAAACTTCCATGATTCACATGACTAAAGATCAAAACCAATTTCCACAATTTGTCCTCTGACCTCCACATAAGTGCCATGGCATGTGCATACATGCACACATCCTATAAATACATTTAATGCAAATGTTAACAAAATTATGTAACCCAGGCTCATTTGCCTCATTTCTATACCAAATCATAAGAGTAATAGTAATTAAAAAACAAACGCCATTTCTTAATTACACATCTCTTTGTAGGAAAATGATTGTTCTGCCAAACTCACTGATTAAGGTCAAACTAATCTCTATTACGAACCCCAAGTAGAATTATTTGTTTCAGTATGATTTGAAAAATAAATAATTATATAGTGAAGAATGGAAACAAATAACTGGTAATTATTTTTTCTAGTAATTACTTTAGTGGTTGTCTATGAAACTCTTGTTAGGAGTAGATTTAATTTAAAGCATGCATGAGGATGGTCCAAACAGAAATTATGTAACAGTCAGGCAAAAAAATTAGTAATCAAAATCTTTGCAACCAAAGCACTACATGTTGAGTTATACAAAGGCTTCATAGAATAAAGCAGAGATTGTGATGTGTATGTCCCATAAAAGCTATCACACAAGCATACCATATACATATCCATCTTGCAGGCATAATACTTTCTCTAAAGGAATAAAAAGAAAGAACAATGTTATCAATGCAGCCAAAGCTTAGAGCATGGGGACAGTGGACCACCTCAGAGGAGCTAAAGAATGAACAACACCACTGTCAGGCCTGAAACATGACTTTCTGCCTCTACTGCCCACCACTGGCTAAACTAAAATATCCACCTTAGTAGAGAAGAATGCTATTAACACAGTTTAAAGAGGTCAGAACACTGAGTGTGGACTGGTGTGGAGAACTACCCTGTAAACAAAACAGATAATTAATGGTGACAATACTATATCACATTCACCTGCCACAGCTACTTTAAAATCTTGACAAGTGACAATATCTTCCACATGTCTGTAAGGGACCAAGGTTAATGTCAAAAAAAAAATGACCATAAATTCTGAGCAGCTTTTAACAACAAGAAGAAGAATAGGAAAAAGAGGAGGAGAAGGAGGGGGAGGGGGAGGGGGAGGAGGAGGAGGAGGAGAAAGAAAGAAAGAAAGAAAGAAAGAAAGAAAGAAAGAAAGAAAGAAAGAAAAGAAAGAAAGAAAGAAGGAAGGAAGGAAGGAAGGAAGGAAGGAAGGAAGGAAGGAAGGAAAGAAAGAAAGAAAGAAAGAAAGAAAGAAAGAAAGAAAGAAAGAAAGGAAGGAAGGAAGGAAGGAAGGAAGGAAGGAAGAAATAAAGGGAAGGAGGAGGAAGAGGAGAAGAGCAGAGGAGGAGGAAGAGGAGAAGAAGAAAGAAGGAAGAGGAAGAAGAGGGAGAAGAATGTGTACACACACACACACACACACACACACACACACACACACACACAAACACCCATCAATGTGTGTGACCTGTTCTAGGCTGGACTCAGAACAGAGCTGTTTCTCATGCCCAACCTTTTCCTGGGAAGGACAATTAGCCCATGAATGGTTTACTCACAACAACACACAAAGCCGAGTAAACCCATCCTATAAGTGATTTCTAATTCAGTGGCCACATCTCCCACATTAATATCTAATTGTTCAAATAAGTCACAAATCTGTAGCCAAATTTGAGTGAGTGCCCAATGTCAGTGCCCTATTGCTTTGATGGAAACAACTTAAAACTTCAGTGACAAAAGAAGTTAATGTTAGTGCTAGTTGAATAATGGGAGTCATGCATTTATTAAAGAATTTTTTTAAAAAAGTTTAATCTTGATGAGAAGAGACTGTGTTTTTATGCATTGAGCATCACACACCTCCTCCCATCAGGACAGTTTCTAATTTTAAAACACATTATCACATAAATCACAGGACTGATGGAAGCAACTTGGAAGTAAAAGGAAACAGACAGGCATCTCCAGATGCAAAATTGTTCTTTTAATCAGAACAACTGATGGGCCATGGTCACTCCAAGGAATGCAGGCTGTATGCACATGGCAGGGGGTGTTATGGTCTCATATGTCATCCCTCATATGGGGATGGAAAAATCAATCTGCAGGTCAGCTTTCCTGTAGTCTGGAAGGAGTAGAGCAGGTTTGGTAAGTGGAGTAGCTCAGGGGTTTCTACAGGTGCTATCAGTCAATTCATTTGCTTCTCAACCCACATGTGGCTTTTAGGTAAGCAACCTTTCAGAAACCATGGTAAGCTACCAATAATTATGTTAGCCTGTATGCCCTAGGCATTTCTAGATTAACTTATAACAAAATTTTATATATCAGCTTCTGTGTGTGTGTGTGTGTGTGTGTGTGTGTGTGAGAGAGAGAGAGAGAGAGAGAGAGAGAGGGAGTTGGAGTAGAGTTCATAGCATAGTAAGGTTTTGTTTGTTTACTGAGTTCTTGTATGCCAGAGTTCTTTCAGCATCATAGAACCATTTTAATCACCATGGTTTTGTTTAGTATCTTTTCTGAGCCTCTTTTGGAATTACATTATTTTCCTTCTTCATGGGGAATATTCTCTCCATAATTTGCTTTCTCCTTCACAATATGGGTGGCAGAGGCCACCTGTATTTGCCATACATAATGATCTGATTGTTGTGTGCTTAGATTTCTGAACAGTTTGTGCTCAAGAAAAATAAAGAGACAAATGTTAGGATGCAGAATATGTGGGGCTCAATGCCAATGCAGCATGACTGTGGAACACAGGTCGAAGCCAGGAATGACTAAGCTCTGGAGAGTCAGACTCATCTGAAGACACTAACTATAAAACAGTTGGTCCTCTCCACAGATACATGCAGAATATTTTTTATTTGTTTCATTTTTTTATTTATTCACATTACATCCAACTCACTGACCGTCTCCCTGTCACCCACTCCCACAATTCTACCACCTCCCCTCCCCTTCTCCTCTGAGTGGGTGTAGGTCCCCATGGGTATCCCTCCCACCCTGGCACTTCAAGTCTCTGCAAGGCTAGGTGCTTCTCCCACTCAGGCCGGACAAGACAGCCCAGCTAGTAGAACATAGCCCACAGACAGGCTACAGCTTTTTGAATAGCCAAAAGACCCACATGAAGACCAAGCTGCACATCTGCTACATATGAGTGGGGAGGCCCAGGTCCAGCCAGTGTATGTTCTCTAGTTGGCAGTTCAGACTCTGCAAGTCCCAAGGGTCCTGGTTAGTTGACTTTGTTGGTCTTGCTATAGATTTCCTATCCTTTGGGGCCCGCAATTCTTCCTCCTATTCTTCTATAAGAGTCACCAAGCTCCATCTACTGTTTGGCTGAGGGTGTTAATATCTGTCTGAGTCAGGTGCTGGGTCGAGCATACTCCTTTCAGCAAGAATAAGAGAATATCATTAATAGTGTTAGGGATTGCTGCTTGACTATGGGATGGGTCTCAATTTGGGCTGGTTATTGGTTGGCCAGTCCCTCAGTCTCTGCTCTCTACCCTGTACCTGCATTACTTGTACACAGGATAAATGTTGGGTTGAAAGTTTTGTGTATAGGTTGATGTCTTTATTGCTCTGCTGTGGTTCCTCTCTGGCTATAGGAGGTGACCTTTTCAGGTTCCATAGTCCCAGTTAAGATCACTCCAATTGATAGATGCAGAATCTTCAGAGTTTTAGTAACCCAGGGGTGAGCATAACTGTATAGTTTCCCAGAACACACTCACAAGCAACTGTAGTATATCAGCTACAGATCCGAATTAGAAATTGCAGTTACCAAGTAAAGGAAACCTTGATGGGGTATTAAAGATATGATCACTTAAGATAACTTTAGGTCAACTGTCAGTCTCCCCGATATATTAACTACCAGATCTTCATCTAAGTTTCTAAGTTTTCCTACCATTTCAACTGAAAGACAGGGTGGCTAGGTGTAAATTCAGTCACTCAACAAATAGTATGACTGTTTTTTGGACAGTCTTCTATATGCTAAGGATACCAAAGAGAAAATGAAATGGGCACACTCAATAATACACTTATGAGGTAGTTGACATATCTCAAGTGCCTCTGCACACCCAGAGAACTAGTTCAGATGTTCTTAAATCATTTTTAATACTGGGGTCGCCTAAGGAGCATTGAATATGGGTCATAATCTTGAACTACTCTAATTGTATTATTCTGAGCCACATATTCACACCCCCTGGAGCTAGTTAAAAATTCAGATAATTAAGCACCACTCCTAACTGCTTTTTTTTTTTTAAAAAAAAATAAAGTTTAAGAAATTCATTTCTAGATAGAGATCATGCCTTGGCATTTTCTATAAAGTTGCTAATGTTTATAATCTTCTATAGGGCATTCTGAGCCACACAGTTTATCTAGTGTTTTCTTGTTTGGTTTGGGGTGGTAAAGTATTACAACAGTGTAGATGTTTAAATAATGTGCATATTAAAAAGTACCAATATCTCATAATAATTAAGAAAAATCCTTCTAAATGAGTCAGGCTTTGGTGGTTTCACCAGCAAATCTGCCACTCTTTTGCTGGGTCCACACAACATGCCTCATTGACTCTACTTTTCATTCTATCTATAAACAATCTCTTGAAGATGTGGTCATGGTTAACGAAGATATGCTAACTCTCACTAATTATATTTGCAGGATAATTTTACTCCAACACAGAAACCTGTTGGAGAAAACTTTATAAACATCCCCAATAGAGTTTGAAATCCAGCCTGGTCATTTAGTAAGTGTTCATTAATGGAAACTATGAAAAAGTTGTAATGAATTTTATTAAAGATGATACTTAACCTTCAGATATTAAATATGTGAATATACATAAATATATATGTATATACACAAATACATGTATACATATATGTATTTATGAATACACATATTTTAGGAATACACATTATATACATACATATATGAAACAATAATTAGTAAAAAAAATAGGCCAAGAATTTGAAAGAGAGCAAAAGGGGCAGGAGAAATTATTTAATCATGTTATAATCTCAAAAATAAAAGATAAAGAGAACTATGGAAAAATAGATGCTTTGAAAGATTATCTGACAGTTCTGAACACACATTGTTAGATACAGACCCAGAAGAAATTTCAACATATGATCACACAAAAACTCACAGGTAAATATTTACAGCAGCATTGTTCATAACAGACAAAAATGAATAAATATCACAAATGCTCAAAACTAAAGAATGAGCAAATAAAATGTCTGAGTATGTCTGTTTGATGAAATATATTATTTGGAAATAAAAATCAATGAAGTACTAATACATTTGGAAAAATGAATGAAGCTTTTGAAAAATTCTTGCAAAGTAAAAAATATCCACTTGCAACCATAAAGGAGAACATGCTTTATTATTTGATATAAGATGAAATCTGTAAAACTAGCAAATCTATAAACAGAGAAAGTAAACTAACCATTGCCCAGCACTGGAGCTGGTTGAAGAACTGTTAAAGAATTAGTGGGTAGTAGCTAAATTCTCCATGGTTTCTTTGGGGAAGATCAGAATAATGTTCTAAATTGACTAACATTATGGACAGGTACCTTTCTTAACGTGCTAAAATGCATTGCATCGTATATATGGAATGGAAACCATGGACATTTTCATGACATTGGAGTTGTATTGGAATAAATATATTTAAGATAAAATATTTTCCCAATTAAATTATACATGCTTCCTTTCTTGAGCTCCTTTGCTTAACAATAAATTTTCATACTGTCTATTTAACATATGGATTACCCAGGAATTTGTCCCTTCACATACCCAAAAAAACAGAAGAGAAGAAGAATTGTACTTCACTAACTACACAACTTGATCCATAAAGAATGTAATAGAAAGGATGCACTCAAGCTCTCCATTTATGGAAACATCTTATGGAAATCCCACAGGGATGTGGCTATAGGCTCTGGGCCAGTCACCCTTTTTCACAGTCATCAAAAAACATCACATTTTATTGTTAAACATAAGATATCAAATGCATGTTTCCTCTGATTGCATAAGGAGATGAAATTCGAATGTAAAGATTGGTATAAATGTCTTCCAGTGAACATATATTCTACACTGGGAAGATATTGTGCTCATGGCTGCATGTGTTGAGATCCTGGGGATGGAGAATCAAAGGAAGCACTCAGGTATACTAAATCAAACCAGAGGATAGAAAACAAAGGTATTCTATTACCCAATAGTTACATGCTACTCTAAAAGGAGTATATCTGAGCATACCTTTAAAAGGTGTTATTGAGTAGAGACAGATGTGTCTAAGACAACCTGAGACTCCCACCCCTTCTCTTACTTCAATGCCAAGAAGAACACCACGAAATGCGGAAGGAGATTTGTTCTCATTGACAACTTGGAGATGATCAGAAGATTCCATGGAGAAGGTAGAGTTGGAGAGTAGTTATGAAGGGTAGGAGGTCACCTAGCAGGGACTGTCTTTTCCTGTTATGAAGATTGTGGTGCATCTATCTCTTCTCTAATTAAAAACATCCTATTTACACATACTGAGGACATTTCTTGCTCTGAAGTCTGAAGGAAATCTAAAATACATTAAATACATTTATGAAACACAAATCCTTACAGAAAGAAAACAAACTAAACAACAGTCAATAGATGTTTTAGTTGATTCGTGCATCAGCGTGTCCACCCTCATTATATTTTCTACCCTCTCTCTTGTTCTCACCCTCTTTCCTTATGGTTTGATATGAAGTGTTCCCCCAACAGACTGATGGTCTGAATGCCTTACCTCCCGCTTGTGACATTATTTTGAAATGTTATCAAGGCTTTAGGCGGTGAGGTTTGCTAGTGTCCTAGTTAGTTTCCTGTTACTGTGATGAAGCCTCACTGCCCAAAGCAGATTGTGAAGAAAATAGTTTTTTGTTGTTTTTTGTTTTGTTTTGTTTTTCTTACACTTGTATCACTGTTATCACTGAGGAAAGTCAGGAGAGGAATTCAGGCAGGGCAAAAACCTGAAGAAGCTGATGCAGAGGCCATGAAGGAGTGCTACTTACAGGCTGGCTCCCATGGCTTGCTCACATCTGCTTTCTTACAGAACCCAAGAGCATCATCCCAGAGACGGCACCACACACCATGCACTGACCTTCAAACATCGGTTACTAATTAAGAAAATGTTCTGACCTAGAAGGTTGTCCAATCTTATGGAGGCATTTTCTCATTTGGGGCTCTCTTCTCTCAGATGACTATCGCATGTGTCAAGTTAACACAACAAACCCAGCACAGCTAGTGAACTTAGGTCTCTAGGAGTGGGCCTTTGAAGGTGTGCCCAGCCCTTGTTCTGGTCTAAGCTGCCTGCCTCCTCTCTGATGTTTTTTTTTTAAAAAAAAAAAACCTAACCTCACACTCCTGCCATCTCTGACATAAGGTGCTAAAAATCCTTTGAAATCATTAGCCCAAATAAGCCTTTTCATCTTTATTAGGGGTATACGAAAAAGTAATTAGGGGCTGGAGAGATGGCTCAGCGGTTAAGAGCACTGACTGCTCTTCCAAAGGTCCTGAGTTCAAATCCCAGCAACCACATGGTGGCTCACAACCATCCATAATAAGATCTGATGCCCTCTTCTGGTGTGTCTGAAGACAGCTACAGTGTACTTACATATAGAAATAAATAAATCTTTAAAAAAAAAGTAATTAGGACTATGTTATATGTGTGTATATGGAATATGTGTGTATGTGCATGTGTATGTATGGAATATCCATGTGTGCATGTGTTTGTATGGAATACATGTGTGTGTGTGCATGTATATGTTTGGAATATCAGTGTGTGCATGTATGTGTATAGAATATATATATACATATATATGTATATATACACATATATATATATATATATATATACATGTGTATGTCAGTGTGTGTGTGAGAGTGTGTGTTTGTGCATGTGTATTTATGGAATATATATGTGTGTGTGTGCATGTGTATATATGGAATATATGTGTATGTGTGTGTGTGCATGGAAAATATATATATATGTGTGTGTGCATGGGTGTGTATGGAATATATATATATGTATATGGAATATACATATATATGTGTGTATATGGAATATACACACATATATATGTATGAAATATATATCTGTGTATATGGAATATATATGCATATATTTGTATGTGTGTGTGCATGTGTGTGTCATTAGGAAAGGCAAACATCTTATTATGTAGATGTATGTATATATTTACATATATGTTCATATATGTGCATACACACTGTCATCTTTTTTTTGTGACATACATATGT
This sequence comes from Tokudaia tokunoshimensis, assembly GCA_036184795.1. Taxonomy (NCBI): domain Eukaryota; kingdom Metazoa; phylum Chordata; class Mammalia; order Rodentia; family Muridae; genus Tokudaia; species Tokudaia tokunoshimensis. Next base: position 28,896,591 of record BTHU01000010.1, on the reverse strand, counting down.
GTGTCTAATAAGCAGTGTCATTTCTGCTGCTGTTACAAAACACACTAAAAAAGAAACCTCTTAGAGTTGATTTAGCTCATAATTCCACATACATACAGAGAAGTCAAAGAAGGAATTTGAAGCAGCTACTCACATCCTAGGCACAGTGCATGCAATTATTTCTCCACTCTGGGCTGTACATGTGTTGAACTCACTTAGCTTTCTCTACTACTACACAATTTAGGGTCCCAAACCAGGAATTTATGCTACACACTTTCAGGCTGAGTCTTCCCACACCAATTAAAGCATTTGAGGCCAGCCTAAACAGATATATCTACAGGCCAACCTGATCTAAATAGAACCTCACTGACTTTTCTCAAGTGACAATAGATTTTGTCAGATTAGCAATTAAAACTAACCATCCCAAGTATAATGACGTTTGTGGGATCAAACATCTAGCAAGCCATCAACTTGGAATTTGCACAAGGGTCAAACGCATGCCCTAGACTCATTGTCTTTCCAATGTAGCATGTATGCTTTTTATCCCAATGTCAGGGGCTGGATTAAAGAATCATCATTTTTAAAACCACTAAACCCTTAAGGAAACTCTGGAAGATGACTTATAAAGCCCTAGAGTTTAATGGAGCAGAGAAGAAACTCACTGCTCTAGAGACTGCTTATGGAACTTTAAAATCTATGTAAGTGATTCTGAGAGAAAGCTCACAGTATCTACAGAAATAGTTTCACATATCCCTTTAGACGATTTTATCTAAGCTGATTCTTTATATTCCCCATGTTTGCATGAGTCTCAAAATACATGATTGACATAGGAAATGTATTGAATCAGTATTGACAAGCATTTTCCATATCCTTTCATACACATTTGCACGAGTTTGGTTATACCACCTATTGGGATTTTGAAGTTCCAGCTTGGGTCACAGTTTCTATCACCTCGAGGCTCTTCATAAAGCATGATCTTCTATGAATGAGGAGCAAGAGGGTCACTGATGTCTTAGAGGAGGAAGACTAGCCAACCATCATGGGAGTGACTAGAAGAATGCTCAAGAATTCAGTCTTCTCTAGATCAGATCGAATATACCATGTGCTTGGCCTACTTCTATACAGAATTAATGAAGTCTCAGTCAGCTACCTTTTGACCAATCGAGAATTATGCAAGCAACTAAACATAGCCATTAAAAGCAACATATCCATAAATGCTTTGCAAAGAGGAAGGGACTTAAGAGAAAGGAGGCAGAAGTGAAAATTCATAGACTAAGGTTGAAGAAAAACATTTTTCCAAATGAACATGAAACATGATCAGACCCTCTTTATATACATTTATACCTTATGTCAGTATATGTATTTATTCCAATAGGCTTTGGTTAATTTTTAAATACAAAACTCGATTCTATCTTCACAAAACACTTTTAAGTTTCCCCACAGCACATTTTCTGACATTTTTGGGGGGTCATTTAAAGATGGATTTAAATTTTGGAAACAATCACTTTGCCTTAATGGAAAGTTTATTGACTTTGGAATTAAACAATTCTGAGTGTAAATTTCCACTGAGAAGCTTACTAGAATGACAACCAAAACCCAAGGATTATCCCCATGATACCTGTCTCCACCTTGAGAGCAGCTGCATACAACATGGTTCAGGGATTGCACAGACATAATACATTTTATCTACTTTTTTTCTGAAAAAGTAAATTACGTGGTTGATAAAATTGAACAATACAATTTGGCAACCAAATGTAAGAGGACTGTTTTTGGCTGTAATGTATAATTGCCTCTAGAGCCATGCCAAAAGAATTCCCAGGATTCTGCATGATGGGAGCCAGTAATGGGGATTAGCAGTAGAGGACTGAATACTAGTTTCCAATAACATCTGTTTTTATGGGTTTTGGGGTGCTCGATATGTGTTTCAAAAGTAGCCTCTGTATTTTATAGTCACTTCAAGATGCCAGATGCAGGTTGTGACAGATGAAACCCTGTAGACCTGCCTCTGAGGAACTGAGGGCCTTCAAGAACAGGTACAACCTGGCTGGCAAGATATTACCTTGACAGACTCACAGTCTACCAGTACAGTTCTTCCCCTGGGCTATGGTTTTCTCTGTTTCTAATTCTCCTTCTCAGGGTCTCACACATATCTGTCCACTTGAGAAAGCATCAATCAGCCAAGGAGACCTGAGGTCATCCCACTTTAATCACTGGACAGACTCTCTTGTTCCTGGTTTTATAAGTGACCTGAAGCTTTTTTACTAAGTGACAAGTCTGCTTTTTGAGTTGCAAAACTGTGTTCCCAAGCTGCTACAATACCGCAGACACATGCGGGGAATAAGGTGAGGTTGTCAGGAAAGTGAGTGACTCTACCCATTCTGCAGAAAGTAGAAAGTAACAATAAATTCATTAGGGGCCATCAAAACAAGCAATTCCAAAGCAGCAGTCAGCTTCTATCTTCATGATGGTCAGCACACTGCAGCACATTGAAGCTGACTTTCAGAGGTTAAAAACACAAGTCAAATGTACAGAGGAAAGATCTATTCTGATAAGACATGGTTCATCTATTACATAATACTTCAGCGTGTTAATTTTTAATCCAGTTTTCCATTCATATAAGGGTTTAGTATAATTTTCTTTATTTCACAGAAATGGAAACTGAAGTATAGAAAGGTCTAGGAAATTTTTCTCAACTGGAAAACATTCCAGTTAAGATAGAATGCTCTGGGGGCCAAGCAATGAATTCTGTTCCACTTTCTGCTTTCTCTTGTCAATGACGCAGCCACATAGACACAACTGATCCTGATGTTGCATCAAGAAGCCTCCTGGCAACAGTGATAGTACCTAATAAACTAACACCCATCACTAACTATGTGCTTACTGTACCATACAAAGTATTCTATACTTTACTTTATCCAACCCTGAAAATGGTGCATTAAGTTTTTGATTCTTGCTCTCATGTTAAGAATGAAATGTGGACATGAGAGGCCAAATTCACCCCTGGGCTGTTTGACTGTAGGGTTCCAAAGTCCAGATACATCTCCAACCACTCTCGTGACCCACATGCTCAGGGATCTTTTTGGCACACCAGGCAGTGTTCCCAGCCCTTCCTCTGAGCCTCCCCTTTAGGTTTCTACTTCCCATAATCCCTACTTGTGAGGACTGAGGTGGGCTTGAAAGAGCAGGGTTGTATATACAGACCTGAGGTTTCCTTCCCACAGCAGGTAATCTTTTTCTTCTCTTTCTCCACTGAGTAGCAAATATTTTTTCTCCTTTTATTTCAACTTGCTATATACCTGTCTAAGGGATCCATGGGCTTAATAAAATAAAATGAAGAAAACAAAACCAAGCCAAAAATGAAGTTGTACAAAACAAAGAGACACGGACTTTGAAGAATTTCTTAAACCCTTTGTCTTCTTGTAGACATTAGCACTACATTCTTCCTCATGAACTGTACGTCACCTTTAGCTGGCCCAAGCAATCATGTACCTTCATCATATCCTCAGGGCATCCAGATGTTTTTCAGGCCTCTGATATCATATAAATCTAAGTTCATGGCTGCCCTGTCTATTTTCCTTTTACTCCCTCCCCTTTAAGGGGAAGCAACATTTTGTAAATCAGTCAGACAATGAACTGTGTCTTCCTTGTGTGCTCCATATATTCAGAGTCTAGAACTTTTGAGAGCCTCATATACTTTCGAAATGACCCAGCCAAAAGCCAAATAGCACTCTGGCAGGCAGAGACTTGGAGCACCATTTTTTCTGGTAAGTATCTCACCATTTCATTTAAGAACTATGAGTACTGGCCTTTGGCAAGTACTTTGCTGAGAGGAACTGCTCAAATGGCCTGTCGTTGTCTATACCATTCACTAGAGCGACTGTCCTTGTCTATACCATTCACTAGAGCGACTTCAGAGGCCGCACTGGCTGAAACCATGGGCTCGTGGGTGTTACAAAGTAACTCACTGCAAGATTTAGGCTTCACATCTCTACTTTCATCTTCTGTCTGTTTGTCCTTTGGGGACATACGGAAAGGGGTATGTGAGGTTTACGACATGGACATGGTGCTTTTTTTTTTCTTTCTGCCAAATAGGAAATGTTAAAAGTGTGAACTAGTCTGTTATTCTCTTAAAGTTTCTGCCTATTGGAAACCCATTTTCTCTGAAGTAACAGTAATGCAAGCAGGGACTGAATGCCCATGAAATCCGTCTTAACAAGACACAAAGAAGCCAATTCTGTCCAGAAAACAGAAGATACAATGTTTTCAGATTCATTTCATAAGACAGCATTTCTCTGATCTCTAGGTTGAAGGCACTATTAGATTAACATTTTTTCTTAAAGAGTTTTCTGGTGATAGAGATGGGTGTGCCCTTTCCTACATTCACCCTCTGCCCTCCAAACAGCCACATACTGCAGCAAAAGATTTGCTCCCTTGAATCATGTGAGAAATTCCATAGAGATAAATTTGGCAACCAACAAAAAGGCCAGGAGAAATAGAAACAGTGACAGTATCAATAAAACCTGTTAATCTTCAACTTAAAAGGGCAAGAGAATATGTGGATATCATAAACCTCTTGTAGCTGCAGACCACAGGTCAACAACACTGAATCTCCCTCTAGCCAGCTGTAAAGGCCACTCCTTCACAATTTTCCCTTGAGAAGTCATGGATGCTCACAGAATGTTGCCTGCATGTTTCCTGTAGAGCTTTGGGGGCCCATCAATCACACGAGCACCTGTTCCATTGTGTATTCCTCAGAACAATTCCAATTCCAATTTCTTTTGCATAAATTAAAGCTACAGTCAATTATTTTCTCCCCAAATCTGGAAGTCTCAAAGAACTCTAAATACAGACAATTTTTAACATTTTAAGATACCAAGAGACATCAGTTGTGCTATCATACAGAACAAATTCTTCTAACAACTTGTCTCTTAGTAACTCTCTGAGTTATCTACAAGGAATTAAGAATGATGAGCTGATTCTACTTCTTTTACACCCAAGTTGAAACTCGGCTGCTAACCTACTCAGGTCATAAGACAGAAGTTTCTCGTGCATCTGGCTTATATTTAGATATTTGCCAAAACCAATCTCCATTTTCTGAGTTACCCAGGTGCTTCTGCTGTGACTCAAATTATTCTGGCCTTTTGAAAGTCTGTTTGTGAACTTTCTGATTTTCATTTCCTAACTGAGTATTCCTTATTCAAAGTCCTTGTGACCACAAGTAGTATAGATTTCAAGTTACTTTTTAAATTTTGAAATATTTTCATATCATAATAAACTGTCAACTAGAAGGCCAAGTTCTAAACACATAGTTTGTATCGCATAAAACATTCATATTGTGAATTCTTAAACAAGTACCCTGAAAGTAATAGTAATACTTTACCAATAATTTACTCAGCCCATTCTCAGACTGAGTTCTCCACTTGTAGCAACAATTACAACCTCCAAGTAATTTCAGATTTTACAGAAATGTGGATTTCAGTTTTCTGGATGAGCAGGACTGAGCATGCCTTTATCTGGTTGTGTTTCATTCCTTTTCCATTGCTGTTTATTTGTTTCCATTTGTTATATGGTAAATTTTTAATCACATATCCAAGTGTTCAGGCCTGCCCCTCTTCCATGACCACATAGGCCACTTTTATTCAGGTCATGAATACCTTATTCTCTCAATCCTGACCTCCACAGCTGCTGAATATGAACCTCTGCACTCAGGAAAAAGGTTAGACTCAACCTTGCTCCATGCTTTGTATCACAAGAACATGTCTTCCATGGTCCTATCCCTAAGACCTATCAAGACCCAATGAAGACTTACAATTAGCCTATAAATCTCTGAGTTCTCCAGAACTCCAATTTATTTCCGTTCAAGAGCTCAAAAGCACACTGCAACCTGGGTGAAAATTTTGGGTAATGTTTCCTTGAATGCTTCTTTGCAATGTAAGCAAGATATAGACACCCTAGGCATCTATGACCCTTTACTGTTTAATACATTCCAACACAATCTAAAGTCCAAGAAACAGTGCTGTGGTTTAAGTCCAGGGTAAGTGGAACTGACTTGTGAGTCAGCTGGCTGTGTTCCTGCATTCTGCACCAGGGAGTGGTTGAAAGGGCGATGGCGCAATAGTGCCCTCTAGTGACAAGAAAACTGTGTTCCACCAGCTCTGATGCACATTCTGAGCCCCTTTTATCTTCTTTTCATTTTGCTTTCTGTTTACCTATATTCATTTTCTTGTGAGAGGATATGCATTATATGAAGTTAAGAGCTTTTGGTAACATTTCCATAAGTGCATATAACAATTTTATTACCCTTCTGTTTTCTTTCCCCTTTCCTTCCCACATTTCAAAAAGCCCACCTACCCCATGTTTTTTGTTTTTCCTTTGTTGTTTTTGTTTTCCTTTGATTTGACAGGTGCATGCAACCCATCTTCTTCAGACTGGCTTGTTTCTCTTAACATTATTCTCTCTATTTCACTCACTTTCCAGCAAGCATCATATTTTTTATTTATTCCTGAATAAAAGTCCACTGCTTATGTCTCATTTTATTTATCCACTTATTTATCAACAGACACCTAGCTGCTTATAACTTGAATGCTTGGAATAATGTAGCTGTAAAAACAACTATCTCCGTAGTAAGCCAACCCTGCTTCTTTTGGTATATTTCCCATGAGCTAACTGTAGCTGAATCATGAGAGTACTTTTATTTTTCTTGTAGTAAATTTAAATTCTGATTTCCATTATAAATTCACTAATTCCCATCTCACTAGCCATGAAGAAGGACCACATCCTTGCTAATATTTATAATCATTTATTTATAATATTTTCTTTAAAATAATCACTCTGAGTGGCATGAGGTGGAATCACAGTGTCGTTTTGATTTGTATTTCTCTAGTGGCTACTAATGTAAAAAGTTTTAAAGTATTTATTGGTCACATGCATTTTTTCTTAGAATGTATGTTCAGTTCATTTTCCAATGTGTTCATTGGATGACTTAATCTTAGGTGTTTAAAATTTGGTTCTTGGTATATGCTTAATATTAATCCCCATCCTGTAAAATTTTCTCATTATGCAGTCTCTCCTTTCACTTTTCTAATTTTTTTCTGTGTAGAAACTCTATAAAAGGCAAAATAATGATATGATCTGATGTAAACCAGAGTATAATATATAAGCCTTGTGATTTTTTTGTAATTTTATTTTCCAACGATTGCTCTTAGTTCTAGACCTGATAGAATCTTATGCAGTAAGTCATTTTCTTCTATTTCTGAAGGTTTTTTTCATAGCCCAAAAGTACAGAATACACATAATACAACCCACAGACCATAAGACGTTTAAGAAGGAAAGCCCAAGTGAAAATGCTTCAATCCCACTTAGAAGGGGGAAGAAAATAATCATAAGCAGTAAAGGGAGGGAGGGTTCTGGGTGAGAGAGGGAAGGAGAATAGGAAAGAGGGCAGTGTCAGGTATGCATGGCAAAACAGAAGATAAGCCCGGGGGCAAAGAGAATGAATGGAAATATACAGCTTCTTTGGGTGAGGGCGGGGGACGCTCTAGAAAATCCCAACGACCTGGGATATGAGAGACTCCCAGGACTCAATGGGGGTGACCTTCACTAAAATGCTCAACACTGGGGAGAGGGAACCTGAAGAAGCCACCTCCAGTAGACAGACAGAGCCCCAAGTAGAGGGACAGGGTTACCAACCAATAGTCAAAATTTCTGACCCAGAATTGTTTCTGTCTAAAAGAAACGCAGGGATAAAAATGGAGAAGAGATTGGAGGAAAGGCTGTCCAGTGACTGGTCCAACTTGGGATCCATCTAATGAATGAGCACCAAAGCCTGAAACTATTACTGATGCTATGTTGTGCTTGCAGATGGGAGCCTAGCATGACTCTCCTGAGAGGCTCTACCAGCAACTGACTGAGACAGATGAAGATATGTATAGCCAATCAGGGACCCCTATTGGAGAGTTAATGAAAGGACTGAAGGAGCTGAAGGAATGGACAACATCATAGACCAACACTCTCAACTAACCCAGACCACTGGGAGCTCCCAGAAACTAAGACACCAATCAAAGAGGATACATGGGCTGGTTTGTGGCCCCCAGCACCTATGTAGCAGAGGACTGCCTTGTTTGGCCTCAGTTGGAGAGGATGTGCTTAATCCTGTAAAGACTTGAGGCTCCAAGGAAGGAGGAGCACCCTCTCAGAGGCAAATGGGAGGGGAAATGGACTGAAGAACTGTGGAAAGGGGGAATGGGAGAGTGGCAACATCTGGAATATAAAGAAACAATATAATTATTTTTTTAAAAAGGAAAGAAATAACAAAGTGAAGAATAACAATACTTCTGCATATCCCACCATTTCCTAGATCTGTTAAAGACCAGTGTCAAAATAAGAATGGTCAACCAAAAACGGGCCCAACTTGAGACCCATCCCATGGGCAAGTACCAATCCCTAACACTATTAATGATATTCTCTTATACTTGCAGACAGGAGCATGTTGTCCTGTGAGAGGCTTCACTCAGCAGCTGACTCAGACAGATAACAGACACCCACAGACCAACAGTAGATGGAGCCTGGGGACTCTTATGGAAGAATAGGAGGAAGGATTGCAGGTCTTGAAGGGGTAGGAACTCCACAGGAAGACCAACAGAGTCAACTAGCCAGGACCCTTGGGGCTCTCAGAGACTGAACCACCAACCAAAGAACATACAAGGGCTGGACCTAGGCCTCCCTGCTCATATGTAACAGATGTGCAGCTTGGCCTTCATGTGTATCCTGAACAACTGGAACGCGGGCTATCCTCAAAGTTGTTGCTTATAAGTGTGGTATGATCTTTAAGCTGGCCTGCCTTGTCTGCCCTCAGTAGGACAGGAAGTACCTAGCCTCACAGAGACTTGAAATGCCAAGTTGTGGGGGGCGGGGGGGACACTAGGAGGGAACACCCACTCAGAGAAGGGGAGTAAAGGATTGTGGAAAGGAATGACCAGGAGGGGAGTAGTGAACTGGATGTACAGCGAAGAAGTTTAAAAAAAATTTAACAAAAAAGAAAATAGATTAGATTTTCATACAGTATATCCTGATTGCAATTTCCCATCCTTCTATTCCCCCCAGTTCCTCCTTTCCTCCCCTCCCATCCAGATACACTTCTTTTCTGTCTCTCATTAGAAAAGAACAGGCTTCTAAAATATAACAACAGATCATAACAAATTAAATTATAAGATAGAACAAAAATCCTCCCATTGAAGTTGGACAAGGTAACTAAACAGAAGGAGAAGAGACCAAGAGAAGGCACAAGAATCAGAGACCCACTCATTCACCCAAAGCTATAATATATACATAAAGGACTTCTTGCAAACCCATGCTTGCCCTGTGTTGCTACCCCAGTCCCTGTGAGTTCATATGAGTCCAGCTCATGTTGATTTAGAGAGACTTGTTCTCCATTCCCTGTGGTTCTTTCTGCATTTTCTTATGTAGAGTTCCCTGAGCTCTTAGAGGAGAGATTTGATGGAGTCACATAGAGCCTTATAGCTACCAAATTGGAAATCAAACCCAAGTCCTCTTGAAAAACTCACCAGAAAGCTATTTTCCATGCCTTCATTTTGATTTGGTTCCTCTATGTTTTTCCGTGGTTGTTTCAAAATTTCAAACGTATATTAAGATCTTTGATCAATTTAGAGTTTATTTTTATACAAGGTGTACTGGCTGGTTTGTGTGTCAACTTGACACAGGCTGGAGTTATCACAGAGAAAGGAGCTTCAGTTGAGGAAATGCCTCCATGAGATCCAGCTGTGGGGCATTTTCTCAATTAGTGATCAAGGGGAGATGGCCCCTTGTGGGTGGTGCCATCCCTGGGCTGGTAGTCTTGGATTCTATAAGAAAGCAAGCTGAGCAAGCCAGGGGAAGCCAGTAAGAAACATCCCTCCATGGCCTCTGCATCAGTTCCTGTATCCTGACCTGCTCGAGTTCCAATCCTGACCTCCTTTGGTGATGAACAGCAATTTGGGACTGTAAGCTGAATAAACCCTATCCTCCCCAACTTGCTTCTTGGTCATGATGTTTGTGCAGGAATAGAAACCCTGACTAAGGGTATGAGGTAAGGAGTTTGAGTATCTTCTATATTTGATGCCCAGCATTAGTTTGTACTGCAGCAGGTTTTGCTAATATGTATGTACGTTATATTTGCCACCTTTGTTTGTATTTTGATGGGCTTATTTCTCTTACTTCTAGATCTTCCAATCATTCCATTATTCTATTTATCTATTTTGTGTTCATTCCATGTTCGCACTGTCACTGTGGCTGTACAGTACAGTTAAAAGTAAAGTGTTGGGTTACCTCCAACTTGGTCCTTCTTGCTTAATATCTCTACTATCTTGTTTGTGTTCAACAGAATATTAGAATTTTTCTGTTTTTATGAACAATATCACTGGAATTTGATGGGAATTACATGGAGTCTTAGATCACTTTTAGAAATGTTGCCACTCTAAAAGCATCCAAGAACTTAAGTCATCCAATCTCTAGTATCTTCTATAGAATCTCTTTTGCTTCTTTAACAGCTTTTCTTATAAAGTCTTTTAACACTTCTTGGCATCAAACATCAATGAGAGGCGAGGCCCTTGGTCCTGTGAAGGCTCAAGCCCCAGTGTAGGGGAATACCAGGGCAGAAAGGCAGGAGTGGGTGGGTGGGTGGAGGAGCACCCTCATAGAAGCAGGAAGAGGCAGGATGGGGTAGGGGGTTTCTGAAGGGGAAAACAGGAAAGGGGATAACATTTAAAATGTAAATAAATAAAATATCTAATAAAAAAAGCCTTTTAACACTTTTGATTACATTTTTATTTAGGTATTTTGAACATAAAAGGAATGGAAACATTTTCTGATTGATTTTTAAGAAAATTGACTGACCCAACTTGAGATCCACCCTATGGGAGAGAGAGAACCTCAACACTATTAATGATACTCTGCTATGCTTACAGACAGGAGCCTCAAAAACTAGGCAGAGCCCAAGGCTCTTGTTGCAGAGACAGGGGAGGGATTGAGGGACTCAGGTGGTCAAGGACAACACAAGAAGACATATAGAGCTAACTAACCTGGGCCAATGGGGGCTCACAGAGACTGAACCACCAACCAAACAGCATCCAAGAGCTGGACCTAGATCCCTTACCCATATGTAACATGTGCAGCTTGGGCTCCATGTGGGTCCCCCAGCAATAGGAGCAGGGGCCATCTCTGACTTAGACTCTGTTGCCTAACTTTGGATCCCTTTCACCTAGCTGCTCTGCCTTCTCTGGCATCTGAATGCATTTAGCTCTGATGAAAACTAGATGTGCCAGGGCAAGTTGGTACCCAGAGTAGGGACCTCCCCTTCTGGGAGGGAAAAATGAGAGAAGAAGGTTGGGAGGGAGGGATTGAGAGGAGAGGAGAGGAGGGGACTTTGACTGGGATGTGAAGTGAATAAATAAATTAATGAAAAGCTTCATTGTTGGTATATTTAAAGGTGCTTGTTTTTTATATGTTTTTCTTTTTTTCTATCCTGTTATTGCTGAAAATGTGTACAAATACGAAAGTGTTTAGGTCTAGCCTCTCAGGTCTCTTAAGTAGATTATATAATCTGAAAACAGGAGAGAAAGAAGTTAAAGGGGTCCAAACAGGAATGATCTCCTTTTCTTCTCCTGAAAAAAAAAATAAAGAAAGTGCAATAATCTGATGCCTGGAGCATGTGTTTCTGGTCAAGGGCACATGCTCCCTTAATGACCCAAATATCTGTGCTTTTCAGAGCTCATCAAATCTTTGTCTCCTTTGCAATGGCCCCTGGCTGTCTTTTATTAAACAGCTTTATTGAGATACAATTTACATGTATAAATTTCTCTTATTTTATTTAAACAAGTCAATATTTTCAGTGCACTTTCAGAAGTCTACAGCCATGAACCCAGTCGTCCTCAAGAAAGGTTTCTTCAAGCGAAGGCTCAGTAGTTAAGAACACATACCATTCTTGCAGAAGACCTGAGTTCAATTCCCAGTACCTACATCTTGCAGCTCACAACTGCCTGTGATTCCAGCTTCCTTTTACTCTCCTCACTCATATGGAAACATACACATATATTTGAAGATAAATAATAATAAAATATATATACATATATAAATGTATATATACATACATATTTTAAAAGGAAAAATATCTTTACCACAAAAGGAAATTTTGTTCCTATCTGAGTATTCATTTTCATACCCAACCCAAGTCCTCAGCGTCCACCCACCTACTCCTCTAAAGACTTTTCTCTTTCTCAGATCTTTCATGTCAGAGGAACCACAGAGAGCATGACCTTGCTTGCCTGACCTTCTCTCACTTGGCTAAATGCTTTGAAGGATCACATATCCTGCACTATGCATCACTACCTCCTTCTGTCCCCACCAAGGAATATGTTTTTGACACTTTCTGTATGATCTTTTAAATTTCTATTAGACTATTTTAATTGTACATAATAATGCATATATATATATATGTACACATATCTGATGTATTTTGTGTTTACACCTCTGTTACTCTCATCTCCTTCTTTCCAATAATCCTCCTCCTAATTCCATGACATTTTTTTTCTTTTTGAACCCCAATAAATTCCATTATGATTGCTTACATGACCTTGCCTAAGACATTATTTATAGGGGCACAAGAAACTAGTCTCGTTTCTGTTGCTGTTATAAAATCACCTGACAAAAGGTTACTAAAAGGAAAAATGGCTCCTCAGAGGGAAGAGGAGATATAGACTAGTGGTAGCTAATCGTTTCACATCCAAGAACCTTGTAAAATAAATACAGTTTGGTTTGTCTACCCCTATCCAGTTTAGAGCTCCAAACTAGGGAATGGTGCTGCCCATTTTCAGGCCTTAGTGTGCCCATGTAAATTAAGGCAAATCAAGACAATCCCCTAAAGATAAACCCATAGGACAACCTAGTCTCTATAATCCCTCAGGAAAACTCTCACCTGAGGCAATTTTAGCTTGTGTCAAGTTGTCAATTGAATTTTACTAGCACTGCAACTTACCACTGTCTGTACCACAGAAGAAAATGTGCTTGTCTCCCCCAGCAATCATTGACTGCTGACATATCTTTAGTTGGGTATAAAACTTCATGAGTTCTTCCCTGATTGCAACTGTTAACTGCCCATCTTTATGGTCAGACAAACTTATATGCATATGACACACTATCTTGTTCATCTATCCATTCTCTGATACTCTTTCTGTATAACAATATTTATGAGCTCAGGTGCCAGTACTGCCAACATCTATTTCAAGTGGATTTTAAAGTTGATTCTGAAAAGCTCCACAGCTAGATGTATGGACAGAGACTTGTGAATATGAATGCTGCTCTGTGAGAACGTGGTAAGCATAGTAAGGCTTCCCAGGCTCAGCTTTATCTGAGGTTTTGATGCCTCTTGGCCTCTGAGACATCTCCATTAACTGAAAATAGGGCCTGAGTCTCAAGAAGGCAGAATCTGAAAAAGCCTGGTAGAGTCTCTAGACTTGCATTTCATCTGGACACTTCTTCTTCATTGCCTTTTGAGGACCGCTCTTAGGCCTGCACCATTGGATATTTGAGAATTCTGAAATGGAGTTATTGCACCATGTCTGTGCATAAACAGCTTCCATCATTTCCAAGAATAGCTTCCCAGTCAATCTACTTGAAATGTAAACCATAAAAGCTTAGAGGCCTAAAGAAGCTACACATCACCATATTTTGTAAGGAAATAATTATTCAGGGCTTAAAACCAGATAATAGTCCTTTCTTGGTATAGATACAGCTTCAGTTTGAACCTAAAGCTAAAATACTAGCAATTTATGCCTGTTTATTTCAAAGTGCTGGGAGTTTATAACGTTAAAAGAGTAAAGTGGGCTCAATAAGAGAAAGTGATCTTTGGTGTTGGAAGCAGAAAACGGTCCGTCCTAAATAAGGTTGTATAAAGAACAAACAATCAGTTGGTTCTATAACCCGCTAAAGAGCAACAGTGGTGATGTAATGTGATGTTCGTGTCGTGCCTAACAGTCTGTTCAGTTGCTTTCACAGAAAGTGTGGAGAAAAAGTCTGTCTCTGATATCTTGTTAGAACTGCTGAAAGGGAAGATTGATGGATATGCTTGTAGGTAGGCAAGAGACAGGGATTTGAGACATCAGGTTTTATTCTTAAGTCAAACAAGACTGGGATAGATGACATTGCTAACCCCTTCGCTGTATCTCAATGAATAACTTGGGGACAATAATGAAAAACTGCAGGGTAACCAAGTGGTTCGGATTTTTCTTCTTAAGGCAATGGCTGAAACTAAAGCTCTAATAGCAATCAAAAGATGGTCTCCAGAGGGTGAATCCCTTCTTTTAGTGTTGTTGAGTAATAGCGAGCTGTCTTCAGAAGGTTGAGAGCTGATGAATTGCAGAGCTTGCCTCCATATAATATAACTTTTCAAAAGCATTTGGGATACACCCCCCACCCAAAATTGACACACATAGTGAGTGAGCTTAAAAAACTGGCAAAGGATCAAAAATAGATTCTAAAATAATGACTGGAAGCAGAGCAGCTGCAACCCTAATGTAATACCCCAGGAACAGTAAGTGTCTACCATGATCCAGTTTTACAAGTTTGCACAAAAATCTTACCTGTACTTTTACCTCTATAACCAACAATCACCACAGCCAAAGGGTTGGGAGGGTCATCCTGCACATGGTGACTCACTCAGGCTCATTTCCATTCTAGTATAATTAAATAAAGAATAATGACAAATCTCTTTTTGTTTTAGCTTATTCTTTGTGAGTTTCACATCATGCAACCCAGACCCACACATCTTCTTGCCCCCTCATATCTGCTTTTTAACCCTTGCAACCTCCTACCCCCCTCAAAACACACACATACACACACACACACATATACACACACATACCACCACCACCACCACCACCACCAACAACAACAACAGCAGCAGCATAAAAAACATCTCATCATGGATGCTGTAGTGTGTCACAATGTGTCCCACAGTATATCTCTCTGTTCACACCTCTTCACTTGTAAATGTTCATTGCAATGAGGCATTTGACTAGTTCAAGATTTCTGGATTCTGTGACTCAATATTAACATTGGATCCTCGTTGAGACTCCTCCCAGTTATTCTGTTGTTGCCCTGTGTCATGGAGATCCTGCAGTTTACTATCAGCGGGAATTGGCCCTTTTATGTGTCCCAACTATTTGCAGATGATCAAGAAGGGGTGGGCCAAGTCCAGAATCTGGGCCTGGGTGGTTGTCTGTACTAGTCAGCTCACCAGCTCTCTTTTATCCACACTACCAGGGCGGGTTCTCCAGCACTGCTTTTACTAGAACACCCAATGCTGCCATCAGCAGGAAAGAAGGTCAGCTCTCCTTGCTCTCTTGCCCTAGGAGCCAGCTCACCCATGCCTCCAGAGCCAGCTGCACTGTGCAAAGTGCCAGGCCCACTCTCCCAAGTGCCGCAGCCTATGAGGCCAGGCCAGCTCTCCTGCTCTCAGACCTTGGGGGCTGGTGCACCTGTATCTTTGCTATCAGGACCACCTCCCCTAGATAGTGAGGAGGCAGGGATAGCTCTCCAGCTCTATGACCCCAAAGCCAGACCTCCTGGTTACTGTAGGTGGCAAGAGAGGGAGGCAGCTCTACCACCTTGTACCATATGGGTGGTGAGTCCAGCTCTTTGGTGCTCTTGACCCCAGTGCTGGACCATCTGTGGCCCCTCTACCAGGACCACTCTACTGTGATGCTCAGAGGAGGTGCAGGGCCCACTCTCCTGAGTGCTGCAGCCAGTTAGGGACAGGCCAGCTCACCAGTTCCTACAACCCAAGGGCCAAGTCTCCGGGCATCCACAGGTAATAAGGGAGGAAGGAATCAACCCTGCATCCATACCACCTTTTCTCATGGCAGGTGAGTGGTGTAACCAGCTTTCCCACACTCTCATCCTCTGGGCTCACTTACCAGTGCCATCAGAGTTGGCCTACTCTGCCAAGTGTTGCAGCTGGTGAGGGACACTTGAAATTAGGACCCTATGGCAGTTTTTCCCAACTGCCAGAGGTGATAAGGGGAGGGATGGGGCATGCATCACCTCTGTGCCTGTGCCATGACAGATGAAGGCCAGGGTCAGCTCTCCTACACTCATGCCCTCTGGGCAGCTCACCCACACCTCTGCCACCAGGCCAGCTCCATTGTGATGCCTGGACTAGGCACAGGGCCCACTATCCCGAGTGCTGCCACTAGTGAGAGATGAGACCAGCTCTCCAGAGGAGGGCATCCAGTGCTGGGTAGGGGCAGTTATGGTCTGTTCCCGCATATCCACGTGGTCTCTGGTGACTGTCCCGACCAGGGACATTCCCATATTCTCTAGTAGTGATTTGAGCCAGACATGGACACTGAGCCCCGCTGCTGCAAAGCCGTGGACTCAGACTCTTTAGCGACAACTAGGACTGGGGCCACATCGTGGCCCCATGTGGCACAGCTGGCCACTCAAAAGAGGGTGCTCCTCTCCACCCTTGAGTCTCCAGGGTCTTCCTCCTCCCTTTCTATGCTGCCTAGATTTGTAAGCCTTAGTCATAAGAGTTGTATGGTACATGGTGCTCTCTGTGTTGTACTCTATGCTCCCTGCCTCTAGGCTAGTTATGGATCTCTGTAGGTCTGAATAGGACCCCATTCATGCATAAATTAAAGTCAACAACTAACAAATGCATCCTCATAAAACTTATAAGCTTCTCTACATCCAAGGAAATAGTCAATCGGGTGAGGAGGAAGACCACTGCATGGGGAAGCATTTTGCCAGCTACACATATGATATAGGATTAATATCTAACATATATAATGAATTAAAAAAATAAAGAATCTGAAACACAAACAACTCAATTAAAATGGGCTATGGATCTGAATAGAGAATTCTTAGAAGAAGAAATAAAAATGGCTGAGGAATATTTTCAAAAGTGCTCAGCTTCTGATTGACATCCATGGGAGCCCTGCCCTTTTTGAAGAGAAATGGAGGAGTGGATGTGGGGGAGGGGGGGAGTATTGGGACAGGGAGGTGGTACTTGAAGGAAAGGAGAAACTGCAGTCGGGATGCAAAAATAAATAAATAATAAGTTTTAAAGGATGTTCAGCTTCTTTAGCAAATAGGTAAATGAGCATTAAGAGCCATGCTCTTAATTCCCATGAATATACGGTAATTTATGTGAACCCGTCTCCATGAAGGATAGTGTTAGATACCAGAGATGTCTTCACTGAGTAAACCCCAGCAGCAATGGCCCAGATCTGCTCCATGACTACCTCGGTGGCTTACTAGATTTTTGATATTGATGAAAAAGAGTGATTTTATCCAATGATCATAAGTTTATTAAAAATAAAACCAAAACCAATTCCTTACAGCTGACTGTGCCTGCTTCCTTTAATTTCCCTCTATTAGGTACTGGCCCTCAACACAGGGCTCTTGGCATTGAGTTTTTTATACACTCCATAGGTGGGAAGAGCCCTGTATGCCCTCATGCTATTGGGTGGAGGCAGTGAGCAGGTGCCCTTCCGTGCACTTAAACTCAGTCTTTGTTCCGAAGGAGCAAAGCCAATTCCTTTTACTTGCTTGAATTTCCTAATATCAGAGTCCATTAGAGCTTTCCTTTCCATGGATATCCTGATTTTTTTAGAACTACAGCCAATTTGCCTGTTGCAGCTTTAAATCTCTTTGGATGTGGGGTGGGGGAGATACAAAACTAATTACCTTGTATCTTTCTCATTTTCTCCCCACTCTCTGTTAAATACGCCTTTTCATTGTTTATCTTGTCCTTAATAAATCACAACTATTTTATTGTAAATGCTCCGTGCTTCCATGGAACCGGCATTTATTTCCTTGTTCTGAGCATTTTCACAGATAATCATTCTTCGTTTGCATTGTGCTGAGCTTCAAGAATCCAAGCTGAAATAACACTGAAAAGCAAACAACTAGGATGAATCTATCAGAAATCCATTCCTCGTTGCATAGAAATCTATCAGAACCTTTCCTAAAATCAGATTGAGAAGTCCTGGAGAGGGTGGGAGTGCTGTGGGTATCTTAATGGAGATGCCCTTGAAAAGAAGAGAAGGGTGACCAACATCACATATCCCAGTATTCCTTATGATGATCACAGCACCCATACACATGAGAGATCCTTACTACTTTTCAAAAATCTAAACATATCCTGAGGAGAACGACCTGGAACAGATGTTTCAGCTTTGCAGTATGTGGAAATGTTTTCCAACAGAGGGCAAGTTCAAGAAAATCTTTTTCAAAATTTACAAAGATCTCTGTATGAACATAGGAGTGATTAATGATTTGGAGCTCAGAGTGCTCAGAAAGCTGTGTTTATCTCCCCTCTGTGAGTAAGTGGAGAGCCATCGCATACAAGAACATTCAGTCATGCGTACTTCATTAGCAGAAAATATTAGTGGGAGTTCTGTGAGTGTGGGGAGAGGATAAAGCTAACTAACAGTAGGAAAAGAAAGCAAATATCTAGGGTGGGAAGGAAAATTAAAGTTTAATTATCAGACATTTTCTTAGAGTTAATTTCCCTTGCCTTTGTTTCAGTGTGGAAGTTCCGTGAGAGGGAAGATTTATGGGTATCTTATTTTAATTAGCAGTCTGGAGGTAAATGTTCTGTGGAAAGTTGAGTACACACCCCCACTTTGAAGGGTTGCATGGAAAACACAATTTGAAATGTGTCACACAAACTTATTAATGCCATATGTTACATTTTACTTGTTTTTTCTTCATAAAAACTCTTTTATGTGGCCAGATGCAGGTTAAAAATTAAGTTAACCAAAATCACACCTACCATTTTTATTAGCTCACTTCTTGTGGCCCTTGGGATTGGGCAACAGAGATCTAGCAATTGCACGAGGTCACACATATTTGTAAAATATTTTAAGTGAAAGGCATATGTTGTGAGTTTTAATTTTCTTCAAACACAACCAGCTTTCATTCACACTTTGCTTTTCATAG